>CAHIKZ030003326.1:1210000-1317500 GCA_903632075.3 Acanthosepion pharaonis
GACCATGAGACCCGGGTTCGAATCTCACCATGTCGATTTGTCAGGAAGGAGACTTCCTGGTGTTATCGGACTGGATCGAGGTCGATCGCAGCATGCGACACCTTGTAAGTAAAACTGGATAGACGGAACTCTTAGCACGAAGCCACAAGTCATCCTGACCGACGGCTTAAGAGTGCTGGCTTTGTTCAAATTGGTGATCACGCTAGATAACAGGTTCTCTCTCCCAGAAACTGTAACTAAGGTCAGCTCAGTATAGTTGCTGTATAAACCACAGGTTTGTTGAGCAAACACAAATGTGCCTGAGCGAGCGTCTGCAATAGTGACTGGCTAGCCGCCCAAGTAAACGGGTATCCCCGAATACGAGTGGCCAGCTATTATGTATGTATGTATGTATGTGAACGGCTTGAACGATACATAATGCCACAACCATGTTGTACCTTTAACAGTAGCCAAATTTCATTAAAATTAGACCAGAGGTTCTTTAGCTACGTTCATTTTTGCTGTTTTTAAGAGGAAATTCAATATTTATTTTCGATAGACATTCGGATATGAATCTGCGTATATAAACAAACCCTTGCATATTCTATTACAACTAGTATGTTTGTGAAAATAATAAACATTTATAAGAAATGAAAAAATATTAAATAAATTCAAATATGCATAGAACAACATATATTTATACAATTCACTACCTGTAACGGCATTCACCCGAGGTGGGTTGAGCCGGCTCCAATATTGGAGTGTCATGGGAATTTGGAATTCACAAGCGGTCCCCAAACCCGCATGTATAGCACATGAGATTTGTTTATAGTGGTGAAGGTTTCGTGCAGGACCATCCACACTTTTTGAAGGGCCGCATACAGAGACCTGGTGCACTACGTGCCACAAGGTCCCCAAACGACCCTGCGCAGGTTTTGAATTCAGAGTTTCTCCTTCTCCTAGACCAGTTGCCATCCAAGGCTATAGAACCCAGTCTGTCCTGCTATTTTACTCATAGATGGAGGGGGAAGAAGATGATTCACACCTTTTCCAAGGGTATTAGCACGTAAGTGAATGCAATGGAATTCGAACCCGGCTCTCCGATTGCCTCAATCCAAGCCGCTATCCATTAATCCACTGTGCCTCCTATAATTCACTACATTACATTACAACTTTTTTAAAAATAAGCAACTACTTGAAAGGTGAAGATGATTGATGGTAAATAAAGAGATGCATGCTAATTTACTGCCATGACGTATTATCAAAAGAATACCCACAATGCACCACTAACCCGTATATATATATATATAGCCGAGAAAAATAACAGCATATGTGGCCTGACGATTGCATATAGCATGAAACAGACTGTCGCCTCTAAGTGTTGACTTCTATGTTCACTTTTATATTTACACACGCTCTATCTCTGATATTGAGCACTTTATTCCATAAATATAGCACACCTTAAGACTATATTTCTTTATATATATATATATATATATATATATATATATATATATATATATATATATATATATATATATAATATAAAATCTAAATATATAAAAAAATATGTATATATAATATAAAATCTATTATACTTTCATATTATTTTCACTCCAATTTGGGAGCTAAATATTTGCTATATCCTTCCTAATAAGCCTTGTTGCTATTTCCCTTTCCTGCAAGTCAGTTGGTTGTGTCCAGAGAAATTATCTATTTTCTTAAAATTGTACTCAATTATTGAAACAAGTGGAAAAATAGTAAATTTACTGAAGAAATAATAATAATAATAATTCCAGTTGTACTTGAAACACTCGGATTGATTGGAAAAAGGTCCTATAGACTCATTAGAGGGAATCCTGGTAGCCCATGCCTTAAAGATATATAAAAAAAATGTACTCACAAGTACAGCTCACACATTACGAAGAGCTTTATCTATGTAAAATATGTGTGAGTGTTGGTTTTATTTTTTTTATTATTTTTTTTTTTACAAAAATGATTAGTGGAAAATGTCATGAAGCCATTTCTGACCTTAGATCTCTGGTTGGAACCCGGAAGGAAATGTGTATACAACAAGAATAAAAAAATAAATAATAATAATAATATTTTTTTTCTTTCATATTTCCTTTGATTTTTGTTGTATACTCAATTCCTGCCCGGACACAACCAGATATCTAAGTTCATAAATGGCATCATGACATTTTCCCCAGAACAATTTTGTAAAAAAAAAAAAAATAAAAAAAATAAATATATAAAAATAAATAAATAAATAAACATAAATAAAATAAGGAACCCCAAATCGCACACATTTTACAAAGATAAAGTCCTTCGTAAGGCGTGAGGTGTATTTGTGAGAATGATTTGTTTGTATTTCTTTAACATTATTATTATTATTATTGTTATTATTATTATTATTATTATTATTATTAATAATAATAATAATATAGACAGGAGAAAAATATTCAAATGTTTTCTTCATGTTCATCTCTATATAATTATGTCTAGAGAAGGAAATTCAATTGAACTTAGCATAATGACAAAAGGAAATTTATAAAATTATAAAATATATGTCTTGCTAAAATTTTGTTCATACACAAATTTTAGAGATATAAGAGACCTTTGACAACTTAAATTTTCCCTGTTCGTAGGACGGGTATTCGACTAGTATATATATATATATATATATATATATATATATATATATATATATATATATATAAAGAGATGTAGATAAAGTGATATGTGTAGGTAGATATAGATACACAGAATAAGATCGATGAACAGATATCGTAAAATATATTGCTACTATTTTTCTTCAATAAGCAAGCGTTAATATGACCATTCATTTGATTCTGATAAACACAGCAAGCGAAAAAAAGCGGAGGAAATTTGGAATAGCGACATGACATATGTCAATTGAATTCAATCGATTATATCTAGAGCCAAAGCATTATAGATAATCGTGAATTTAAGGCCAGTGAATACTGACGGAAAACGCGACACTGAAACCCGAACGTGCCTTGGGATAGCTAAAGGTGCCTTCCAGAAGCGAAGCAGAGTATTAAGAAACATAAGCATTTCAAAGAATTCAAAGAAAAGAGACTCCACTTTTACCTGTTACCTTTTCTTCTATATGACAGTGAATGCTGGAGAATCTCCCCAACGAGATTTGCAGCATCAGGAATGCGGTTCTACAGAAGGATCCTGAAGATACCGAAGATGTGAGCAACGACAAACTTTTAGAGAAAATGTAAACAAAAAAGAAACTTATACATAATATCAAGAAGAGACAATTGTAATTATTAGGGCATATAATAAGGAAAGAGGGCTTGGAAAATCAGATACTCACAGGACAGATTGAAGGCAAGAGGGTCAGCGGAAAACAGCTAAAAAATTTCCTCGTGGATGAAGAAGAAACTTTAGGCAACAAAAATGTGGTTCTACTAAAGGATGCTGAGAATACAATGAACTGAACCTGTGGAATAACGATGAAATTTAACGGAAAACTGTAACAAAAAGGGAACACAAAGAATCAGAAAGAGACAATTGAAATTTCTAAAGCACGTAATGAAGAAAGAGGGTTTGGAGAATTTGACACTGAGTAGACAAATTGAAGGCGGGAGAGAAAGAGTAAGGCAATGAGTTAGGCACCTAAAATTTGTGTAAAAAAACCGTGTTTAGCAAATATAGTAAAAGGAGAAAATTTGGCCAAAAAGGTGTTTAGCAAATATAGTAAAAAGAGAAAACTTTGTCAAAAAGGTGTTTAGCAAATATAGTAAAAAGAGAAGACTTTGTCAAAAAGGTGTTTAGCAAATATAGTCAAAAGAGAAAACTTTGTCAAAAAGGTGTTTAGCAAATATAGTCAAAAGAGAAAACTTTGTCAAAAAGGTGTTTAGCAAATATAGTAAAAAGAGAAAACTTGACCATAAGGTGTTTAGCAAATATAGTAAAAAGAGGGAACTTTATCAAAAAGGTGTTTAGCAAATATAGTAAAAAGATAAAACTTACTAAGATCGGCAAATGATATGAAGTTGTGTAGAGTCATGATCGCCTACGTCCTAAGAGGACAGGGTGCATAAAGAAGAAGAATAAAGAAGAAGAAGAAGAAGAAGAAGAAGAAGAAGAAGAAGAAGAATGCTGGAAAAACTCTTCATGGATGAAGAAGAGACTCCAGGCAACAAAAATGTAGTTTTCCTGAAGGGTGCTAAGAATACAATGAACTGAACGCGTGAGTAATAATGAGTTTTTAAGGCAAACGGTAACAAAAAGGACACATACTTAGAATTAGAAAGAGACAATTGAAATTTCTAGGTCACGTAATGAGGACAGAGTAGTTGGAGAATTTGACGCTCACAAGAAATATTGAAGGTAAGAGATAAAAACTAAGGCAATGGATAACATACCTGAAGAAATTGTATACATTTTTGGCAAAAAAATGTTTAGCAGATATAGTGAAAAGAGAAAAGTTACTAAGATCTACGAATGATATGAAATCGTGGAGAGCCATGATCGCCTACATCCAGAGAAGACATAACCCAAAAAGAAAAAGAACAAGAAGAATGCTGGAAAATCTCTTCCAGGATGAAGAAGAGACTTTAGGCAACAAAGCTTTGGTTCTACTGTAGCATGTGGAGAATACAAGAAACTGAAACCGTGAGTAACGATGAGAATTTAACGTTTGGTTTGCTTTGTTTAATGGCATATCAACTTCTCATGGGTCATTTAATGCCGGAATTTTATTTTGTGCGCATTGGTATTTTTTTCAAAAAATATATTGCTGGTAATTTGTTATTCTTTTACTATGAAAAAGTATTACTGGTCTTTTTTTCTAATGTATTTTTATATTTTCATGTTTTGACTCCAGTTTGGGGGTTTACACTTTGCCCATAGCTGAGACGCTAAGTGGTGCTACCACCCCGGGTCAGGGTGAACCTGGGAACAACAGCAATTAAGTGTTTCTTCCACGTTCCTCAAAACCTTCCGATTAGAGGCCTCGCTGCCGGATATAGTTTATAGTCATACCCAGGACAAAAGGTTTTAAAGAAAACAGTAACAAAAAGTTGTGGAGAGGCATGATCGCCCATATCCTGAAGTGACACGGCATAGAGAAGAAGAAGAAGAAGAAGAAGAAGAAGAAGAAGAAGAAGAAGAAGAAGAAGAAAGAGGAGAAGAAGAAAGAGAAGAAGAAGAAGAAGAAGAAGAAGAAGAATGTTAACAACTTTCGAATATTGAGAGTCGAAGACGTTTTGTCATATATTACGCTACTCTGTCTATTTTCCTATTCTGTCCTCCGTATTCTTCAGGGCTTATGCTGCTCTCTTTGCTCAGGGATTAGAAGAAGTTTGCAACAATGTTAGCAAGAGAAGTAAGAATTCAATATTGTATCGTCGTATCTACTTTATAGTCCCTACAATTTATTTTTTTAAAGCTTTATCTCTGTTTTTTTTTTCTTGCTATATTCTCTACGCCGTGGGCATGAACACGTTAAGTGCACTTCATTTAAGTGCATCGCAATTCTGACGACACATGACCCAATTGTGCTTCTCAAGCGCACTTTCATGATGTTGGACGCTGAATCATGCTGGCGTTGCTATTAGTAACTTGCGCTTTTGAGTATTCCAATGTAGAACTACTTTCTTTCGTCATACGACCACATCGTTTTAAAACTCCGGTTCCTTTACGATCATTGAAGTTAAGCAACATCGACTCTAGATGGGCGACCGCTTGAGAATGATAGATAATGCGAACCTGTATCTGCGGGTGGTGTAATGGACAACGACACGGAATTGGAATTAGGAGAGCCGGGTTCCAATTCCAGTCGGGTTTGTTATTGTCGCATACACTTGGGAATACTTGGGATACCCGAGATACCGCTAGGCAACATCAAGACTGGTCAGTAACTAGCTGGGTGACCACTTGGCAATACCAGATGCAGTACGCTTGAATGTGCGGTTGTGTAATGGATAACGGCTCAGAATGAGAAAGCGGAGAGCCGGGTTCTAATTCTGGTTGGGTTCGTTATATTCACTTACATGCAGATACCCTTGGGAAAGATATGAATCTACCACTTCTCCATTCGGTTATGGATTAGGTAGATATGAACAGACTTATATAGATAGATAATTGATTGAGTGATTCATCTTCTACGGCTTATCAACCCTTTGCTGGTTAGTTAAAGCCAGAAAATATGTTTAGATTGTAAAATATTTTTGAGGTGGGGAACTAATAATGGTTTAGTGATACAAGTTTTACTAATTAACCCATAGCTGGGAGGAGAAGATTTAATTAGTAGGACTTCCGTTAGTAAGCCATTATTAACTTCAAAAAATTCTTACAAACTAAAAAGATATTCTGGTTTTAAATAACCAGCAAAAGGGTTGATAGAACGTAAAAACAAAAACAAATCAATCATTCTTTCACAGACGCTAATCTTACTTTTTGAAGACTTTATGTAGGGTGTGCCATAAGGCCTTGCGTATAGAGCACACCGTGAGCATCGAACTCACTACTCAGTCGTAATTGGTCTCATGAGGGAAGCTTGGTAAATATTACGCTATTTCGAAGTCCCCACACGATTAACTTTTATATGGTGGTTAATGTATTTTTAAGTACCTATCATATTGTCTTGTAATTACCGATTATGAGTTTATTTACCTTGATGTTGGTACATTAAAAAAGAAATAGTACAGTTGACTATAAGTAAAATGTTACATATCATTCTATATACATGTGCGCCTTCAATGTTCCGCTAATTGATTGTCTTCTTGTACGGAGTGAATTATTGGCAAACATGAATTTTACGTGATGGTCGGCCACAAGTGAGGTTGTATCTAATGATAGTTTAATATAAGTCTCTAATAGTAGGTGATGCTGTAGATGTGCAAGAGATCCGTAATTATTGGGTCAATGGTGTATTATTAAATTGTTATTACGTCATTTCTGCAGAATATCTCTTATTAGACTATTAATTAAAACTGTCATTTATTTCGCTTCGTACGCCAATTCTTTTTCCCCTCCTCTATCCAAGGATTCAAATATTATTAATGATATCCAAAAGCTCACTGAGTCTATGTAGAAACCATGGAATTATGACAATGAATAATTTACATGAACAATGGCGGAAGAATAGAGAAGTGATGGTAGGGTGCTGAAATGTCCTCAGCTCAACCCATTTCCTTAAATTTGACCGAGTAAATAAACATGAGCATTTTAAAAATCCGTTCTTGGTCGAACCGAGAATTTATCGGTAAATCCTCTTAATCTGATTACTAATTCTTTTATAAGCCGAGACCCGACAGGAAGTGGGCGATCAACGCTCGCCACAATTTTCGATCCTACATAGGTCTTTGCAATGATTTTCTCTTTCCTATTCCTCCAACGTCTTCTGCCACTCAAGCTTGTTAGGTGTATTACTAGCTGCTTCCCTCTGTCTCAATATGTTTTGTGAGTGTCGATTTTTTCAGGTTTTCTTTTCTCATTATGTTTCTTATAAATTTTAACTACTTCTTATACTAAGAATAAGTGTCCTTTTTGTTTTAATTTTCTCTAAAATTTCCTCGTTTCTGATATGCTTCGGCATCCTTCTGTAGAACCACATTGCTATTTCTATAACGCTACTTCTTCATCATTGCCATATAGAAGAATTGATATTATCAGTTCAGCACTGTTTTGATTTGATTCTAACAGAATTTAACTGTTTTTAATACTTTGTTTATCATGATGACAATGCATCCATGAAACAAATTTTGTAAAAAATGGCCGTTTATCTATCTATCTATCTATCTATCTATCTATCTATCTATCTATCTATCTATCTATCTATCTAATCGACGACGGCGGTGTGGAAGGAATTCTCGCTTGTCTGTCCTTGATTTCTCTCAACGTCCTCGTAACACACACACACACACACACATATATGTCTGTATCAGAGGTAGCTCCACTAATTCGCGAAACTGAATGAATTTTTATAAATGAAAAAGCTTTCTTGAAACTTTGATTTTAGCTTTAATTGAAAGCTAAAGGATTAAATTTACTATTTCCAGTAAGCAAAATACTCTGGTGTATTTCAAACAGAAATTATAGTGATTGGAATCGATCATTTTTCTAAAATAGCTGATTAGCGTCCTTTTTGAGTCGTCGTTGATCGAAATGTACTTTTTGGTATTAAAAATCTGATCATTTGCATTCGCCTAGGAGTCCTGTTTTAACTAATAAAACAAATTTCGGGATTAAAATATAATTTCCTTAAATTTCATGAAATTGAGTAAGTACGGGGGGGGGTAACATTTGTTAAAAAAAAAATTACCAAGATTTTCTTAAAAAAATACTTTCATTCATTTGTGAATAACTCCGAAAAAGCTTCATTAAAATCCGACAATTATTTGATTTTTGTAAGAGATTCCAAATCAAAGTATTTTTCATCGAAAAAGAAAAGGCGCTAAAACACTATCACTAACTGTCACGTCGACCGCTCACCCCCCGCTAAAAAAAAAAACAAGATTTCAAGCGTGCTAGAAAGGATTAAGAAATTTAATAAAATAATAGAATATTTTGGTTGGCGACCTTTTTTTTTAATCATGCCATACTGTTTTTTTTTTTTAGCGAATTAGTGGAGGTAACTAATGTATAATAATCTCTATCTATAAAAGGCAGAATGTGTGTGTAACGAATGCACGGCCGCAATTTTCGACGGATTTGCATCAAAATTTACATGCACATGCTCCAAGTTAGCGGGGAATAGCTGGCTGCCACGAATAGGCATGAAGATTCTATTGGCCAGCGTGAGAGCCAACATCTGACTGACACGAATGTTAACTAGCATGCTAGCATGCAAAAAAAATCAATAGCTGCATTCGTCACAAGTGGGAAAAATTTAAATCTGCATGGCACTTTACTCCAGTTGGCTCATTCGCTTGCTTAAACTCAATGTTGATTCTGATTCCGCAGAACTGGGTTGGGTGTGAAAAAGTATTTGTTGTTAACATTCTTTTTTCATTCGTTTTTTCCAGTTACGATTCCTTTTTTTTTAAAGCTGATCATTTTGTTTAATTCTTTTTTCGTAAGAGATTTAATGTTTCGTATGGAGCTTAGAAAAAATTCGCAGTGTGAGATAGGCAAGAAGTAAGGCATGTAGCAACATCAGCACTGCAAAGGGCACTCCTTTAAAGGCAAGGAAGGGCAAAAATATAGTCAAATGATAGCGATTGCTGTATGAGTCGTACGATTTTTGAATCAAGCACGGACACCGCCGGGCCATGTTGCTAGTATATAATAATAATAATAATAATAATAATAATAATAATAATAATAATGTAACTAATGTATAATACCTCACAGTGACTGATGGGGTAATAAAACCGTGCTCGATGAATAATAATAGAGCTAAAATTTATGCTTATAATAAATATGTTTTGTTATTCTCCGGTAGCGCAACTCGGAGCTTCATGCACAATGCAAGCGTCAGATGCAAATTGAAAATTGACCGTTATACAATTTAAATATTGATATTTATAACCTACTGCTATGATAATGGAGTAGTCCATTTATTTACGGGAGAAAAATACATACACTTACATACATTCAAAATACAAACATGTAAATATAATTTAAATAAAAGTATACACATCTAATATGAAGTTTCAAATATAATACACATGTAAACACAAATATCATTATTATATCTACATAAACAAATATATAAATATATGCATACACACTTAAAGATATATATGTACATACAAATATATTATTACAATTTATATCAACATATTCACATGTACACAACTGTATACATGTAAACACATACACACATACACATATAAAACATGCATCTATGCATATCTATTTATAAAAGTTATATACATTTACATACATATAAATACAAACATATAGGTAAATAACCACGCAACAAATATAGCCAAGCCATAACATAAATATCCATGTTCAAATAATTTAAAAAAAATATATATATATATATATATATATATATATATATACACTTCTGTTGTTGTCCAGTATATTCCATAAATATAATTTAAATGCAAATATACGAATCTTATACATATTTTCAGTATATTCATATATATATATATATATATATATATATATATATATATATATATATATATATATATATATATATATAAATATATATATATATATATATATATATATATATATATATATATATAATAAAAAACTTAAACACTAATATTCCATGACCATGGAATATTAGTGTAAGTTTTTATTATATCCTTACTCTATCCTAGACATTGAGTTCTACCTGGATCCTTCCTCTTGGAAAACTTTTTTCTGAAAATATACATGTATGGGAATTTTTTAGATATATTTTTCATATGTATGTATATTTTCCACTAATATTATATATATATATATATATATATATATATATATATATATATATATATATATATATATATATATATATATAGTTAGTTAGTTAGTTTATGAAAGACTAGGTAATCCGTATGGGTAAACCTAAGGAGGATAAAATCCAGAGAGCTCAATGTAAATCCAGAGCAAATAATTTAAATAAAAACAGACCACTTTAAGGTTCCATCTAATAAATTATTTCACCACAGCCCTTTTAAAAGGACTGCGGATCATCAGACTTTACTTCAAACAAAAAAATGAAAAGAAAATTTACACATTTTTGACAGGCCATATTAAACATATGTAAATTAACGAAGTGAGTTGAGAGTGATATACATATATATATATATATATATATATATATATATATATATATATATATATATATATATATATATATATATATATATAAATATATATATATATATATATATATATATACATATATATATACATATATATATGCATATATATATATATATATATATATATATATATATATATTTACAACAACCTTACAACAACCTTGGTATTCCCAACTGGTCACTCACCTAGTTACTGACCAGGCTCGATGTTGCTTAAAATTCAGTGATTGGTATTTCCCAACCGTAAACCAGATGCTATAGCATGTCTTTGCAAAATCGAATGATTCCCTTGACCTGAATCAAATCTCTAGGTCTCTCCTCCCCTAAATATCCCCCCCTATTCATAAGAGAGCCACCATCATGCTTAATTGTTGGAGCCACTCATTCATCATTCAGTCGTTCTCCTGGTTTTCCTTTGACATACACTCTCCTCTTATTACAAATAAGTTCAAATTTCTTTCAGTCTGTCCACAATACATTTAGTCACTCATTAAATGTCCAGTTATCATGCTTTTTTCCCATAACAATCTTTTCTTGATGGTTATGAACTCCGTGAGCCCCGCTGATCCAAGTCTATGTTGTTTCACGGTTCACAGCGACATTGATTGCTGTCGAGAGGAATTAAGTTGAGTCGTCAATTCTGAAGCAATTTTCCTTCTATTTTTTCCTCTCTCGATAATCCAGTGTTTATCTTCATCAGCAGTTGTCACTTTTAGTGCTCCAGATCTTTTTTCTCACTGCCTTTGTGACGAATATTTCATCCCATATCTGGAAATCTTAGTTCTTGTGAATTTACTTTTCAGAGTAGCCTTCTTTCAATAAAATTTTAATTTTTGCTTTGATTTTGTCATTTAATTACTTCAAAACAAAAATAAATAAATAAAAATCTCTATATATAAAGTTTGGGTTACCTTTGATTTCTTTATAGCCGCCGTAAAATGCGATATTTTTGTATTATATTTACAGTGTATTTGCTTTTATTTTTCAGTTTTTTTCCAGGTTTCCTTTACTAGCAAAAGCTCGGATTTGGATTCGTCTGCCCACAATACATCTTGTTAAATTATGAATATTTTGTATGAGAAAATTTATATTTTTTTCATCATAGCGATCGTCAGACAAACTCTGACGATCGCTAGAGCGTGAAACCCAGGGTCACAAAACTCACATCTATCCAATCAAAATATATATATATATATATATATATATATATATATATATATATATATATATATATATATATATCACCACTATAATCAAATCTCATGTGCTGTTGTCGGGCTGTCGGTTTCCTGGGAACTGATCTGCTTGACCTCATACGTCGAATTCGACAGGAGAGTCGAGTATATATATATATATATATATATATATATATATAGATAGATAGATAGATAGATAGATGGGGATATCTACCATAAAAGTTGTCTCCGCGTGATCTGTGGCCATACCTTTGATGATAGAGGGTTCAATGTTGATCTGGGATGAGTGACAATAGATTATTTAAGGTCTTCATGTAGAGTCAGCGTGATAGTTGACAAAGGACTGTTGGCTCAGGTATAAAGACAAGTTAAAGAGAAATCTCTCAGCTGCCAATGTGCCTCATAGTAATTAAGAGCGAGTTGTTCTGGATAGAAGTAACTGGAGATATTTGTGTCAGGGTGGTATCAGAAATTTCGGAATCAGTCGTATTGGCCTGCTAAGAGACAAAAGACAACGGCGAAAAGCGTCAGCAAATATTCCTGTTGCCATGCCCTGAGATCGTCGCTGTGGCAAAATATGTGGACTCAGTTGCATATTGACCTGGGTAAACTACAGGGAATTCTGAAGTGAATCCTTTATTTAATCTAAACTGTTCTCGTTCCCCTGTCTAGAGATCTTATTTTTAGTTCTGTTCAGTTATTGATTTCCCGTTTCTACCGAGTCCAAGAGACCCAGAGATTGAATTCACGATCGCTATGTCATCAAATTCACAAATCCCATAGGTCATTGTCCCGTAGTGCAAGTTATGTATATATGTTTAAAAGTGATTGAATGATAAGCAGTTGTAGCTCTGGAATTTTATGATCATGTTAATTTCATTTCAACATGTAACATACAGAATGTTAATTGCAAACTCGTTCAAAGTGTAATAAGCAATTTCTCTATTTTTGAATGAACGCATATTCGATGTGTCAGAAACTGCATATTGTTGCCATATTTCCTGAACATGTTCATCGTGTCATCCGTAGCTTAAGTAACAGTCGTCTTGCAATACGAACAGCGGACATGCTTTGTTTGGGAACATAAATAACTGGAAAGTAGAAACGTGATAAGGTGCTTCATGTTATTTTCCGTTCAATGGAAATATCAGCGTGGCTTTCATCGCGTTTACAGAGGACTTTAATACGCATGTGAGAAACAAGACACGCCATAAATTCTAATCGACCGACAATTACAGACTCTTAATGCAGGTCTCTCTAAATAACGACTATTAAAAACAAAAAATCCTCCATTGCCCCCCCCCAATAATATATATACATAAGATTCTTTATTGTTTATATACAGGATATCTTGTTGTAGAGCAATGGCTTACAACGTAAACACCACCACCACAACTAATGTGGGTTCAGTTCTTACTGGCTCCTTTGTTATTCATCTCCCTGCGACGGATTATCTTCACATCTCAAGTGCTGTAGGTGTTACACCCATGGGCGAATATTCCGAAATTGAAGAGATTCAACGTGCCATTTCCCAGTCCAATGTTTCTTTGAAACATTGTATTAAACCTGAAGAGTCCATTATTTTCTATAGCGACTCAAAGTAAGGGGCCAGTTTCTTTCTTCGAGGCGACATTCAAGGTGGATTTGTTTTCGAAGTTACCGCCTTCTAGCCTTTGCCTACAAGGCATCAGGCTGGTTTGATTTCAGAATTTTCCTTCACCTAGATTGGTTACCAACGAAGGCTATAGGGTCCAGTCTGTCCTACCATTTACCCATAACTGGGTGCAAGACACGGATTCATATTTCCCACCAAGGGTATTAGTACGTAAGTGAATGCAATGAACTCGACTGGAATTCGAATCCGGTGACAGATTATTTAAAGGTTAGTAAATCTCTAGATATAGACACAGAAGAGGTGCCCTCGATAGAGCGTTGCCTCGAAGAATATTGTCAGTAATTAAAAGGTTATCGATTCTAAATAATTTTTAATCCCACTAATTCTTCCTTTTATGCATTTACCCCCACCACTATTTTCTATTCTATTTTCTACCCTGCCAATGAAATTGTTCTCCCCCCCCCTTATTTTCCTTGTTTTTATGATTTTCGAGGAATTTTGTTTTTATACAGTTATAGTGTTTGGAAATTAATATCACGTTTTTTTTTATCCTTATTTTTTTAAAATATTTTTTGAGACGAAATAAAATAAAATTTATTTATTAAAAATACAATCATTATTACTAAGGAAGTCAACATCTATTGATGAAACTAATTCTTTTGAACCCTGTTGAAGGATTCTGGGATTCCGAACAAAAAAATATATTTATTTTGTTTTACAACCATGTTCCCCCTGTACGAGACCCAAGAGCCATTTGAGGTAGAGTATTCCAGAGTAAGAGGCACAGTTTATTGCGATATGTGGGGAAGAATCCTATCTTAGGATATAAACTAAATTTCCATCACCGTAAGGCCTGTGTGAGCAGTCTGTGCTTTATGATAGGTCTTGCTTATTATGAGCTACCATAATAAAAAAAAAACAGGATATTATCTCAAGAGCGAGTGACGTGTAAATATTTGAAAAAAAATTGGAACAACAGAAAATATTTAGTTCTTTAAAACATCAATGCAACTCTACTCTAGTTGAGAAAAAGATAAAATCCTTAGATTGACAGGATCCGACTCACCATTTCTCTTCGTTGAATTAAACAACTTCGAAGTTTCGTATATTTAGGTCACTGGGCAATTTCTTCAGTTGCAAAACTTTTAACCGAAAGGATGATATCAATTTAGAAATATCGACATCCCTTTTGTTCAGAATACGAAATCATATTAATAATAAATAAAATAATTAAATTTGTAGTTTTGGAAATATTTTAGTTTTTTGAAATCACTATTTACAGTGTAACCCGGATATAAGAGAGTTGTCTGGACCGGGGAAGAAGTCTCTTATATCCGGGTTTCTCTTATATCCGGGTTTCTCTTATATCCGGGTTTCTCTTATATCCGGGTTGGGTCTAACTTATATACATTAACACAGGCTCTAATTTGGGACCAGAGAAAATCTCTTATATCCGGGTTTCTCTTATATCCGGGTTTGGTCTATTTTATATACATTAACACAGGCTCTAATTTGGGACCAGAGAAAATTTCTCTTATATCCGGGTTTCTCTTATATCCGGGTCTCTTATATCCGGGTTACACTGTATGATTATTTTATAAACATGAAATTTAACGTTCTTTGCATTTGAATGGGATATTTTCCTCTTTCAAAAACTGCGACATTAATTTTAGAACGCATGATATTAATTCGTTTATGTCTCATTGGTGTCTTATAACCTTGGGTACCTCGACAGAATGTAACGGTTAGCCAGCTTGTTTCGCTAGATCAATTTACGATTGTGAAGTGAGTTCGATCCTTGCTGGGTACCACATACTTTCGTTCTGTTCCACATTTGATATCTAATTAATTCCAAACTGTTTTGTTCATACATTTATCTTTCTTTTTTTTTTGTATTCATTGTTTTTTCGGTTCTTTCTTTTTTTTTTATTCTTTTCTTTTTTAAATTCTTTCTTGAATCCTTTCTTTTTTAATTTTCTTTATTTTTTGAATTCTTTCTTAATTTTTAGGATTCTGTCTTTTTCAGATTCTTGACTTTTATCTTCTTTGGTTTCTTCCTTTTTTTTGGTTTTCATTTTAGATTCTTTCTATCTTTTGTATTTTTATTTCTTTTCATAGTTTTTCTTTTTTGTTTCTTTCTTTTTTTAATTCTTTCTTGAATTCTTTCTTTTTATAATTCTTTCTTGAATTCTTTCCTGAATTCTTTCTTTTTTTAATTCTATCTTGAATTCTTTCCTGAATTCTTTCTTTTTATAATTCTTTCTTGAATTCTTTCCTGAATTCTTTCTTTTTTTAATTCTTTCTTGAATTCTTTCCTGAATTCTTTCTTTTTATAATTCTTTCTTGAATTCTTTCCTGAATTCTTTCTTTTTATAATTCTTTCTTGAATTCTTTCCTGAATTCTTTCTTTTTTTAATTCTTTCTTGAATTCTTTCCTGAATTCTTTCTTTTTATAATTCTTTCTTGAATTCTTTCCTGAATTCTTTCTTTTTTTAATTCTTTCTTGAATTCTTTCCTGAATTCTTTCTTTTTTTTAATTCTTTCTTGAATTCTTTCCTGAATTCTTTCTTTTTTTAATTCTTTCTTGAATTCTTTCCTGAATTCTTTCTTTTTTAATTCTTTCTTGAATTCTTTCCTGAATTCTTTCTTTTTATAATTCTTTCTTGAATTCTTTCCTGAATTCTTTCTTTTTTTAATTCTTTCTTGAATTCTTTCCTGAATTCTTTCTTTTTATAATTCTTTGTTGAATTCTTTCCTGAATTCTTTCTTTTTTTAATTCTTTCTTGAATTCTTTCCTGAATTATTTCTTTTTATAATTCTTTGTTGAATTCTTTCCTGAATTCTTTCTTTTTTTAATTCTTTCTTGAATTCTTTCCTGAATTCTTTCTTTTTATAATTCTTTCTTGAATTCTTTCCTGAATTCTTTCTTTTTTTAATTCTTTCTTGAATTCTTTCCTGAATTCTTTCTTTTTTTAATTCTTTCTTGAATTCTTTCCTGAATTCTTTCTTTTTTTAATTCTTTCTTGAATTCTTTCCTGAATTCTTTCTTTTTTTAATTCTTTCTTGAATTCTTTCCTGAATTCTTTCTTTTTATAATTCTTTCTTTCGTTCTTGATTTTATTTTTTTTTGATTCTTACATTCCTTAATTTTCTTACTTTTTAAGATTCTTCCTTTCTAACATTTTTGGGTTCTTCATTTATTCTGATTTTCTTTCTTTCTTTCTTTCTTTCTTTCTTTCTTTCTTTCTTTCTTTCTTTCTTTCATCGTCTCATTATCTCTCATTTTTTCCTTCCCATTTTACTTGGTATTTTTACGATTATATCTTCTTGTCCATATCCTGTGCTTTTAGGCTTTTATTTTCTCCTTCTGTTACCATCTATTATTCCTTCTTTCTTTTTCTCCTTCTCACTTTTATTCTATTTCATCTCGTTTTTCCTTGCACATGGCATAGAGGCCAAGCCCAGAGCCAACTGTATAGATTCATTCTATCATTTTACTCCACTGGTCAAAATGTATTAAGCTTTATTAAACTCCTGCTTTCCTCCCCTCTTTGCCAAAGTCCCGGTCACTTAGTGTTGAATCCATACTTCTTGAAAGTAATCGACTACTTACGATGGAAAAAAAAAGAAATGTTCCTTACCATTCCGCCATGCCGACCGGAAATATGGAAAGTAAAAATGAAGATGTTAGATAAGCAACCGGAAACAGAACGAATTATGGCAAATGACGTCGCTGAAGTGGTTCTTCTTAAAAGGATGTTATCACTTTTATGATAGAGAATCGCCTTTTAAAGCCGTCGCATATATGCGAATATCAGGCACATTGACATCTACTTGATTTACACAGCACCATTCACGAAAACAAAGATGTCCTTTGTTTCTCAGAGATTTGCCTACATATATAAATAAAAGACAGACAACACGAAATGATGCATAGCTCTTTATGACCCATAAATGGATTGATGTATCAGAAAATCATATTGATATCATTGTATTGTATGTATAGTTGTTCGTTCCCCTCTATGACTCTCTGGGTCTCTAATCCCTGTTGCAGACGACCTGCCCAGACACAGTGCTTATCTGTAATTTGTACCGCAATTAAGCTGAGCGAACCTTAGTTGCCGTTTATAGGCGAGATCGCATACCTTTACGGTTTGAACAAGGCTAGTAGACTCAAACACTCGGCCACGATGAATTGTGACTCCGTGCTAGCACGTCAATAAACGGCTTTGTTACAGTTTCACCTTCCTAATTTCACTCAAAATCTTTGGGAGAAACCGCTTTGAGGTTTTCAAGCACTTTCTAACGGTGCAGCACTCTGGTATCGTCTCCTCCAGCTCGATATTACCAAGAAGCCACCTTCTTGAACGCGGCTGTCATGGTCATGTAATGCTAACGGGCTTACAGGTTATAGGACGGAGCGCAGCGTCTGGTGTGATCAACAGTTTGAATCAAGCCAGTACGCTCAAACCTTCGGTCAAGATGACTTGATACTTTGTGCCAAGACAACAATCGACGGCTTCCAAACAGTTCCATCTGCCGCATTTCACTCAGGTTTACTTGTTGAATGGTTTTCCAAATGTGCTGCATGAGGGGAGAGCTTCTCCATGCTGATAATACCAAGAATTCAAATCAACCATGGTGAGATTAAAATAGAGGTCTCATGGTCAGAAAGCAAACATTCCATTGATCCTTCATGTTTAAGTCTAAGCTAATAGGAGTTGCCAGGCAGTTAGTTTCGGCCGACACTCGCGAATCTTAAACCTACATATGGAATATAAGACGCATGGAAATTCTAAAATATATTTTTAGTAAAAAGTGCACCTTTCATGCCGACAAAAACGGTACATATCATGCCAGTAGTCCTTTGATTGTATTGTTATGTATTGTATGTTTACAGTAATTTTAGGAGTGCTCCCCTACTTGTCTGCAACTCGGTGGTAAAGCTTTGCATTTTAGACCCGCCATATAAGTCTAAATTTACTTTTGGAAAAAAATTTAGGCTTGAAAACTCGAGATGCATGCAACAATTTACGGTAAGTAAAAGTTTGACATCACCAAAAACCGCTCATCAACATTTACAAAGGCCGAATTATCTGTTCGTACCCATCTGCCTCTACTCTACGTACCTGACCACAACCTCAGTATTGCACAAGTCTGCGAATGGTTGAAGCAAGCTTGGGATAATATTAGACCAGAAATTGTTATGAAATCATTTAAAAAGTGTGGCATTAGCAATGCTTTCAATGGAACGGAAGATGACGATTTATTTGACGACGATAATAGTAGTATTGAAAATGAGTATATAAAATTTCAATGGTAATTTTACTGTTTTGCTTAATTCTAAACATTGCTTCATTTTTATTTTGTTTTCTTACCTTTGGATATAATAAATTTTTATGATCTCGTGTTCTTTTTTCCCTATTATATTTCGCTTAATTGTAATCACGGCTTCTTTAACCAAAATAATACATCATAAATACAGCCTATGCTGTACCATTTACTACTAATTTTACTAATTGCTAATTTTTTCTTGATTTTCCCTGCTGAAATTGGGGTGCGTCTTATACACCCGTGCATCTTATATGCCGTCAAATACAGTAATCTAAGGTATTAATTTTTTTTATAGGAGTTGATGTTGATTTCATGTGTTTATTAGTAGACCAGAGAAATTATAAATGTTTGCTAAGTTCATTTGTGAGGATATTTTTGCATCATGATGAAGTTATTTTATTTTATCATTTCACCCCATGCAAGGCTATCAAAGAACTAAGACGTATGTGCGAGAATATGAGAAAAAGAAAGGCATTATTAAGGAGAGAGAACAATGAAAGAACACGAATTAAGAAGACAAAAAATCGATTGGCATTGCTTTTTAAATTGATCAAGCTTAACAGGAAAGCAAGAGGTCAGGAGAGAGTTCCACCAGCAAGAAGTGTGAGAGAAGAAACTATTAGTGTAGAACTTACGTCTAGCAAGTGTAAAATGATGAGAACTAGCTTCCCATCTAGTGTAAATAGTGTTAAATACATAAAGTCTAGTTATCAAAGAGGAAATCTCATCAGAAAAATTACCATGACAATATTTATAGAAAAGTCACAAGGAAGCTACCTTGTGGCGGTGAGAAAGTGACTAAAGCCGAGATAACCCGTCAGGACTGATAACATTGCAGATTCTTCTTTGTGTTTTATCAAGCATCTCTAAATACTTAGAAGCATAGGAGTAGATTTGACAGAAACGTTCAATGCTTATTATTATTATTTGCTATTGTTTTCGAATTTCTTAGATTAAACATTATTAATGATTCCTCCCAATTACGATCCCGAATCCCATAATCCATTAAGTCGCAGGGAATCCATATATACTACATCCACAGTAGCAGTGGTGTTTCTTGAGCAATATAGTTTGAGTTCAGAGTTTTCGTTTTTCTAGACTAGTCCCCTACCAAGGCTATAGGAACTTGTCTGTCCTGTTATTTTCCCATAGCTGGGGTGTTAAGAGATGGATTCATGCCTTTTCCAAGGGTATTATCACGTAAGTGAATGTAATGACCTCGAGTGGATTTCGAACTCAGCTCTCCGATTTCTCAATTCGAGCCTCTATTCTTTACTCCACCGTGCTCCCATATTACTAATCTTTCACAGATATTCCATCTCTAGTGCGCTTCTGTTTGGCCATTATTCTACGGCAGTTCAGCACGCAGCGGGGATCGAAATCAATGTAACTGCTCGTCAAGGATGAGTAATAAGAAACACTTGCTTCTTGTGTTTATACATCAGGTCTCTGTGGTAACACAACAACAGATTACGCCGGCTTGTAATTAATCAAAGTTAAAATCTGCCTGGCGCATGTCCAGAACGACTATAACGCCCAGATGGTGTTATGGATTAATAAGAAAACATCCGATGATATAAAGTCAGAAAGTTACAAGTTTAAAACCTTTCCCCTAGCATCAGTTTTAATAACTTTCATACTACGTCTGAAAATGATGCAACGTAATTGCATATACGGCATTTTGACAATCATTTCCCACCATTTTTACATCACATTGACACAGAGTTTAGTCATAAGTAACAATATAGTTACAATAACAATCTCAATAATCTAATGGCTGACTCTCTTTCTCTCTCACACACACACACACACACACACACACACACACACACACACACACACAGACCTAATAAATATTCTAGAATATAATAAAAATTTATCTGGATATAATAATTATGCTTGAATATATGTCTGTATTTCCGAGATGAGTTATTGTAAATATTTACCCTATTCGGAACGCTGTCCTCATCTTTGTTGTCATATTCTCGACGTTTCGACCGTTGTACGCTCCGGCGTTCTTCAGGTGATTGGAATTTCGAACCAAGCCCTTTATTTTGTCCACCGGTGTAGATTTTTCTAGTTCTATTGTATCGTCGAGGTGAGGGGTACACAGAGAAGAATATATTTATTCAGCATCAGTATCCGGTGCTAACGGATACATACAAAAAGACACACAGAACAATAAGTTACAAAACAATTAACAAGACAACTTACAAGGAATAGACGAGGGTCAAATGCTGTATAGTCAACAAAGTAAGATCAGTCCGAATATTAATCAGCTTAGTATCAACTTATTAATCAACTGTTGAAGTCCTTAATCGTAGACTATTTAAGACTATGAGCCAGGCCATCTGGTAGAGTATTGAAGGGGTGCTAGCTACTTTACAGCAAGTTCCACGTGCCATGCCTCTTTCGGATACCTCAGTTTTCAGTTATTTCCCTTTAGTAACTCAACCCTCCAAGTTTTGTTCATCTCTGCTGTGGCCTGGTATTGAACTCAAAACTCTTTTTGGTGAAGTTACTGGATTACTTCAAGCGACGCTTTTATCCACTGGGACGTGTGTCCCTGGGGAATCTAGAATCTTAATAAAGAACATATGCAACCCCCATACCGAATGCATAGGCTGTTTAAAAATCAGGGCGTCTACTCACACACGTGTATTCTCTACAATATAACGACAGCAATAAGAGGCTTCATCCCGCTGAAACACCTGTTCCCGTACGGTTACCGAAGTTAAGCAACATCGAACCTGATCAGAGCCTAGATGGGTGACGGTTTGGGGATACCAGGTGATATAAGTTTGGATCTGCGCGTAATGCAATGGATAATGGTAAGGAATTATTAATCGGAGAGCCGAGTTCCAATTCTCTATGGGTTCGTTATATTCACTTACTCGCAAATACACTCTCCTCCCTCAGCTATGGATTAATTAGTAAGACGTGGATCTAAACTATTATTATGCATCCACCCTACAAAAAAGAAAAACAACACTTACAATCTAAAATTATTTTCTGGCTTTAAATAACCTACAAACGGTTGATAAACGGTAGTAAACGAATTAATCAATAAATTAAATGAAGAAAAAATGACGGATTAAAATAATCTATTATTCATTCCTTATGATATATATATATATATATATATATATATATATATATATATATATATATATATGGTGGAATCTCTTATCATGGAAGGTGCTAAACTTCTATGGACATGTGTGTGTGTTATGAGGCTTGCAGGTGTTTTGCAGACTTTAAAACAGATGTAACATGTATACCGATTTCACTCGAGTCGTTGAGGATCAATTGCTACATGTTTTTTCGCACATGGGCAGCAAGGCCTGCTTTACTGCTTGCGACAAAGCCACAATGGCGGCTAAGGCTGTCATTAAAGGATGCTGCCAACATCCTACACACACACACACACACACACACACACACACATATATATATATATATATATATATATATATATATATATATATATATATATAAAGTTGCTAAATGAAATATACATATTTATATTTGATACATAATAATAATTTTTAAATAATTTAAGTAAATGTGTTATATTTATTTGTTTTAAAAGACGTATAGTCTATTAGTAATTAGTATTAAGAATGATATTTTAAAATTGTAATTCAATACGCCGTATCCATATACAAACAACCCTTTTAGAAAAAAATATTTATGTATACAAGTACAAAAAATGATTTTTTTTTTATAAAGACCAGACGACATGCGTTGAACGGATGTCATCATTCGTTGAAAAAGGCACACCCACCCTACCTTAACTTAACCTCTTTTTGAAATTAACTCATATTTTGATACAATAGTTGTCAGTGAAAATGAATACCCTACCACCCCTTGTTAAAATGATTGAATTTTGCCGCATCCTTAGAAACTAATATGAATGTATGTCCTTATAAAACTCAGTAAATTTCAAAATAAGTTAATCCAAAGTTAGCTTGAAAATGAAACAGGAGTAGGGCCTTTAATTGAATTATATTATTGAATTTGAAGTTTTTAGTTTCTGTTTTCGAAACATGGTAATTCCTGTGTAGCGATGGAACCATATTTTTAAATTACTAAATTTGTAATATTTATGCTCTGTAGAGTTGCATTGAGCACTGTTTTATAAAAATAAAAATAATTAATAAGAACACCGGATTATATATCTTACTGTTCTGTCTCTTACATATATATATATATATATATATATATATATATATATATATATGTTAAGCATGTTTGGTTGAATAATCTAGGCATACTATTTCTATTTTTATTTTAATCCTCTCAAATTCACGGTCAGTTTCTTCGTGTTGTCATTAAACTCATTAAGAAAGACGCCGTAGTTTTTCTCATTCGTTTTATTTTCTCAAGTACTTTCAATCTTATCCAAGATCATCTTCAAGGATGAATTGCTAAGACAAAAACTAATGTAATAGGTAGTTGTGATTTATTTTATAAATGCGATCTGTTGATTCAAAATTAACGTTAACAAATGAGGTAACTTAATTTATATTTGTAAAAATTTAAAAAAATTACAATTAAGTATATTAAAAACATTGCTGTTATAATTGCTATTTTTAAAAAAAATTACAATTTAGGTATTTTAAATCCTTGCTGTTATAGACATTTTAAAACATTGTTGCTATACTTATAATTAATTTTATTTAGTGTTGGTTGTAATTTTCTTATATAGAGGACTTCAAGAATTTGAAGTTTTTGTTTTTATTTTCATGGTGGAGTATACTTGTATTGTCAAAAGCTCCGGGTAGCACCAGGGGTGACACTAGGGGTGACACTACCGCCTTAGCCACCGAAACTATATTACCTAACCTGGATGGCGGCTGAAAAGGGCTGGGTATCGCACTGCTTTCACACGTTGTATATAAAAAAAAATTAAAAATTTGTGGCCTTGTATCAGCTTGCAATAAACTTAATAAGTTGGCGTTTCCTCGTGGAGAACTTCTTGTTCTTTGTAGCCTTTGGTAAAGATTGTCTCTTTCATATCTCTCCTAATCCCCGTTCTGCCAAGTATTTGCACCTCTTGCCCCCTTTTCACATTATGTACTCTTGATGCTGCCTATAAGTATGCTTTTTGTTTCCACTTTGTATAAAACTTAGTCGTTTCTCACGTGTTCAGCCCATGGTATTCTCAGCATCCTTCTGTAGAACCACATTTCTGTTGCCTCTTTTTCATTTTTGAGTTTGTTGTCCAAAATTCACTGCCATATAGCAGTATCGATATTACATAACAGCTTAATTCTCTTGTTTTTGTTTCAGATTAAATTTTCCTGTTTCTTAATACATTACTTACATTTTGGAAGGCATTTTTGTTATCTCAAACGCGCCTTCGGTTTTCGGTGTCGCAATTCCCGTCCTCTGTTTAAAGACTTTCCAGATATTGAAATTGTTGTATTTGCTTGATTTTGATATCTCCAATTCGAAATTTGTATGTTAGGATGTTTCTTTTGCTGAAAACCATATATTCTGTCTTCTTACAGTTGATTTTTAGTAGTAGTGAAAGGAATTCGATCCTTACAGGTGCTTCATACTCGTGGCCTTGTGCCAGACTAAGATAAATGTAGGAAGTTATTTGGATAATTGTCTTGCATTATTGGTCAAAGTGGTTTCTTTATTTCTGTTTGGATTTTGCTTGAACAGTAAAATTGAATAATTACATTATCGATATTAAAACGGAAGCCAAACATCCGCTGGCAATTATCCACTGGCAATTATCCGTTGGCGATTTCGAGAGAGAAAACCGTAATCTAAGTTTATCGTCACGGTAATATGACTAATTTACAAAGCTCAGCATCGTTTTGGCAAAAGCTTCAGGAATTGAGTACGTCGATAGTATTATTACACAGCAATCCTATTTATTCGCGCTTACGGCCATATCCCTTTGAAACACTGGTTTTCGGTCGATCCCCGGAGTTAAGCAACGTCGGCCCTGCTCACTACCTACATGGATAACCGCTTGGGAAAAGCAGGTGTTGTAAGATTGGATATGTAGGATAACTGTAATGGATAACTTTTGGCAATTGGAAATCGTTGGAGTCGAGTCCCAATTACAGCCGGCTTTGTTATTCACGTACTCATAAATAATCTTGAGAAACGTATGAATCCACCTCTTCTTCTTCAAGCTATGGGTTAATTAGTAGAACTTGTATCAATAAATCCTTACTATCTCCAATGGATTCTTATAATCCCAAAATACCATCTGGCTTTAGATAACGGGTTGATAAGAAAAAAAAAAACAATTAGATCAATCGATAAATCTTGTTATTCATAACGAATTGCTTAGTTTTGGAATAAAGTCATACAGTCATATTGGAATCCAGTGAGAATTTAAATAATTACTAATGATCTTTGAGCCAAGCTAGTTAACCATTACACTACAACGATGTGCTTATAGAAATATGACTATTGTGTAAACTTGATTGACTTACAATGATTTGTATTCGTCAAAAGTCAAAGAACACAATTTTAAGCTACAATTATAAAAGCATGAATTGGATCCCTTCCCAGAATATATTAAGAAAAAAAGGATTTAATTCAGGTTAAGTTCAGCGTAGCACAATTTATTTAGATAGAGGGATCGGTATATGGAGAGAGAGAGAGAAAGAGAGAGAGAGACAGACAGAGACAAAGAGACAGAGAGAGAGAGACAGAGGCAGAGTATGAGACAGAAAGAAATAGAGAGATAGATAGCGAGAAACAGAGAGCGGGAGACAGAGACAGAGAAAGAGAGGGAGAGAGAGACAGAGAGGCAGAGTATGAGACAGAAAGAAATAGAGAGCGAGAAAGAAAGAGATAGAGACAGAGAAATAGAGAGCGGGAGAGAGAGAGAGAGAGAGAGAGAGAATACTAGTTCGTTTTTAAGTATAGTGTCATAATTTCATCACTCTATACTTTCCAAAGCAAATAGGCTTTTCAAGGGGTGAGGATTGTCAGTCTTACGCCCAAGTGGTTTCGAATTCATGGTCATCCTTTTAATACACTGGTTACTAACCAAGGATAGAAAAACTAATTCGTTCGGTTATTTAACCTATAACTGGGACACGAAATGAAACCTCAGACTAATCCACCAAGTTATCAGTTCCTCTGTAGTCACTAAAATGGTCTCTCACAGACGGTTTTGAATTTTTTGCCTTGAGTTTACTCTTTTAAACTATTCTTTTTGCTTATTTCTTCGCTTTGGAACCACTTGGAGTAGAATTGCGTGCCTTAATAATTTTTCTCAGAGAAAATGGCAAGCGAGACGCTAACCTAAATAGACTATAATACTCATTTAGCCACCCAACGGCTATACGCAAAATACTATGCAACGGAATATAATGAGAGAACCAGACGAGCGGTGACGTCAGGCTCAACCTTTGATATTGCAAATATTCGTCTGCCTTGATTTTCTTTGTTCTTTCTTTCCCACAGGTCTTACGCTCTCTGTACACTATTTCGAAAGTTTCTATTCGCTTTTTCCTTATGCTTTGCAATCTTCTGCATTCATATGTTGCTTTTTCCTTTTCTATTTATCCGTTCCTCTTTTTTTATGTATTCATTTATTCTTATGTTTTCCAACATTTTACTTCCTCGTTTGCTTTTCTTCGTTCTCCATTCTGTGTATGTGCATCTTAATGTTCCCTTGCGTATATATTTTCCGTTATATTTTTTTTTCTCGATTTATTTTCTTTGTTTCTATTTCTGTTCGTTTTTTTTTCTATTTTTTATATTCTTGTTTTATTTCTGTTTGAATTTTTCTCACTCTTTCTTATTACATTTTTCTTTTCTCTTTTATTTTGTTTCTTCTTTCGTTTTCCTTTTTTCGTTTCCTATATTTTCGTTTATTTCCTTATTTTTTCCCCCGTTTCTTTATTTTTATTCGTTTTTATATTTCTTTTCTTTCTTGTTTTTGTTCGCTTTTCTGGTGTTTCCTACTTTTTACTCTTTTCTATTTTCATTTGCATCGCTCTCTTTATCTTATTTCTATTTTTTACATTTTTTCACTTTCTTCTTTCCATTCTTTCATTCTTCGTGTAAATGTTACGGACTTCGCTTTCTTTTCTAAATTGACGTTCTTTTCTTAGTTTTTCCTTTCTTTATAGCTGCTATATTTAATTCAGTTACAAATGCATGAATTCTCTATCTTTCTTTCTCTGTTTCTTTCTTGCTTTCATTTTTCTATTTTTCTTTCTTTCTTTCTTTAAAATATGTTTAATTTTCATTCTTAAATCTCAAAGTGTTTTTCCTTCTATTTTTCTCTTTGTTTTTTCGTTCTGCTTTTATTTTCTATATATTTTTTCTATTTTATCTTTCAATTATTTTATTTTATTCATTGTCCTGCTTTTCTTTCTGAAATTTTTCTAAGCATTTTTGTTTCATTCTTTCACTAATTGAATACTTTCTCTTCGTATCGATTTTTAATGCGTATGAATATATATTAGTTTTGTGAAGAAATATTGAAAATAATTTGAAGACATCGACAATTAAAAAATCGTCTCGGAACTTAATAGAAACAGTGAATTAATTGTGAAGGTACAATATAGAAAATCGAAGAATTGCGAGTATTGGAGGAAGATTTCTTTGGGAATAATAAGGAAGAGCATCTCTAACAAAAGGAAGAAACGAAAGTAAGGTAGTAGTAAAGTAAAGTAACAAAACAAAGTGGCAAATAAGAATAGGGTAAGTGCTAAAATGAAAGGCTTTAATATAAAAGAGAAGAGAGTGAACAATGAAGAGAAGAATAAAAAAGAAGGTGAGAAAGATAGAAACAAAGATATACGGCATGAAACCATTAATTAGAAAAGGAAAAGGAGGAAAATGACTAGTTAATGCGTGTAAAGTTTTGTGTGAGTTTATATAAGGGAAAAAGAGAAAGAGAGAGGGCAAGAGAAGAAAAAAGTAAAATACATCATTCTATAGAAAAGTTAATAGAGTATACGTGAAGTAAATAGTGAGGGGAAAAAGAAAGAATATAAGAAAAAGATGTATAGATAGATAGATAGATAGAGAGAGAGAGAGAGAGAGAGGGAGGGAGAGAGGAGGGGGAGAGAATTACCCCCCCCCAAAAAAAAAGTGAAAATGTGAAAAACGTATTTGGATTGAGTGAGGGAAAAGAGAGGGGCAAGAGAACTTCAGAGGAGGAAGCGTAATAATTCCGAAAGACAGAATAGAATAAAAAGGGAGAAGGCGAAAAAAAAAATGATACAAAAAAGGAACCAAATAGTATGGTTCCAAGAATCGAAACAACGGAAAATATGGCCGAAAAATGCAACAAATGAAAGACTGACTTAAATAGAGCAAACGGCACAATTTCAAACCTAGCAAGCGTTTATCTATTTTAAATTAGAGCACCAAAGAAAAGGTATCATTTTAAACAATGTGAGTGATCACAAATCATACAGAAATGCACAGCTCAGCTAATAACACACGATAAAAGAAAGCAATCAATATACTAAGAAGGTTATAACAATTGCCATTAAAATTAAAGAAATAAAAAAAGACTTCTGTAAAGACAAAAGAATAACAGTCGAATGAACAATTGTAATGAAAAGTGAATATTAAAGACAGTCGAATGAATAACTCTACTGTAAAGCAAATACTAAAGACAGAAGGTAACAGCCGAATGAACAATTGTACCGTAAAGCGAATAGAATAGACAGAAGGATAACGGTCGAATGAACTACTGTACCGTAAAGCAAATAATAAAGAGTGATGGTAATAAACGAATGAATAACTGTACTATAAAGCGAATAGAAAAGAAAGGAAACGGTCGAATGAATAACTGTACTGTAAAGCAAATAGTAGAGACTGAAGGTAATTACCAAATGAACAACTGTAATGTTTAGCGAATAGAAAAGACTAATGGTTAACAGTTGAATAAACAACTGTACTGTAAAGTGAATGGAAGAGGCAAAATGATAACGGCTGAATGAAAAAATTTACTGTGAATTGGGCAGTAAAGACAGAATTCTAACGGCTGAATGAACAACTGTTCTGTAAAAGGACTGTTAGAACACAAAGTGAGCGACAGATTGACAATCCACAAGAATACCTTTTACAGAATTGTACAGAGATGTTCCCAGTTCTAGAGATAACGTTACTGTGGCGTACAAATCAACGTTTTTATTTCTGAGATAAGCTCTTTCAAAAATCTAGGGTAGATCTGCATGTCAGATATCAACTGCAAAACCTTTACCCTATGGACAAATAAGTCGAACTACCGTTTTAAAAATAGCGTGAAAACTAGAAACTCTGTCTCGCTTGTTTCCTGTTAAAATGTTTATTTGCTAACATGAATAAAATATAAATAAATGAAGATAACATGACGCGTTGATTGCAATAGCTCACCTACCATAAACTAAGATTTAGATAGATCTAAACCCGGCTGATAAGTCATGTAACAAAGGTATTAGAGGAAGTGCGATCTAAAAATTAGGATAATTTTGAACAGTGTGCGCAAACCGGATGGAGTACGGTATTCATCGGTTTTCATCATCATCATCATCATCTGTAGTCCCATAACCAGCTGTTATTGTAGTGCTGCTGCACCGATGAGCACCTGAACAGTTCCCTCCACATAGGAGAGGCATCCATTCATGGTTTAGATCTGCCTCTTCAGGTAGAATGTCAGCCAATATTCCCCTCCCAGCTTGGAGGCTTGCCTCGGTCACAGATACGTGCCCATTGATTCAGTCGGGGACTCTGCCGCCATGGTCATTGGCCCCAGCCTCTGCCAATCTTCTCAATATCTTTCACTTCATTCACTCCAACTCCCTGCCTTCAAGTGGCATGGTCATCTTAGATGGGGATAAAGGATTAAAAAATATATAGGAGTGGTCTCTATGATGGAAGAAGAGGAACACAAGTTCGATTCTTGCCGGATGACAAATATTACTTTAGTAAGTTCTTTTCGATCTAGACAGGCAGATATTAATTTTACTCTATAAATAAATAAATAAATAAAAACAAAACAAAGAAAATCATCACAGATGAAAAAATATCTATTATTCTAAATTATCTATCTATCTATCTATCTATCTATCTATCTATCTATCTGTATATATATAAAACATTAGGCAGCATATAATTTACATTCAAAGAAATAATCACACATACAATCAATCAATTGATTCTATGTGTGATTATTTCTTTGAATGTATATAATTTATATATATATATATATATATATATATATATATATATATATATATACGAAAGCACGTCGTCTAATATAAGACTTTTTTTTTTTTTTTCTCTCTCTCTCTATATATATATATATATATAAATATATGTATATATAAACATACATATATTATATATATATATAAGCACATATATTAAACACTCTATATATACATACATATATATATTATATATATATATATATATATATATATATATATATATATATATAAATAAAAAGGAAATCTTATATTATTCGACGCGTTTGATGAACTTTTTTAAAGGTACATGTAAGGATTTTATTTTACAAGTATTTATAAATTTTAATCACAGACATATATAATTATATATATAATATATTTTCTGTTTGTACGTTATTTGTAATAGATACAAAAAACAGTGCATTTACTTAAATAAATTGTATGAATTAAAATAACGTAAAAATAGAAAATATATTAAATAATTGTCGGACTTAATCCATTTCATATACTGCAACTATGCTCAGCATACGTTAGATACAGTTTCTGGGATTGAACGTGTTATCTAGCGTGGTCATCAATTTGAACAATGCCAGCAGGCTCAACCCCTCGGCCACGATGACTTGTAGCTTTGTGATAGCACAGCTATCGAGGGCCCTCAAGAGTTCCGTCTACCCGTCAAATCGATCATGGTGAGATTCGAATCCGTGTCTCATGGTCAGAAATCGAACTTTATATATTATATATATATATATATATATATATATATATATATATATATATATATATATATATATATATATATCAGTTGTCAGATGAAGAAATATAAATATGTTGACATGCAAAGATAGATTTATCTATACAGGAATATATTCAAATTGAGAGAAGAATAAATAAACATAGATTTGAAAAATCGATCTGATTCCTTCATTGGCAAAGCGCTTTCTTTTTTTTTTTCCAGCGACGGGAATGTTTGAATCTGTCAATAACGGATCATTCTTCTCCATCGCTTCTGCCAACCTTCTTTCCGGCCTTCATTCCCAAACAGCTTCAGAGCTAAGACTTAACCAAAAATAATAAGATAATGATAAATACATATTTATACCACCTGAATACTGCATACTTTCTTCTTTATATCTTTTTGTCATTTCTGCTAAATCCTGTTCCACCATCCATTTACTCAAGCTCAATAAGTATGTTATACATTGTTTTCGTCTGCCTTTCTTGCATTCAACCTGTCCTGTGAGTATCAGATTTTCCAAGCCCTGTTTCCTCATTATGTGTCCCAGATATTTCAAATATCTTATCCTGATGTTAATTATAAGTTTCCTTTTCATTTGATTTTCTATAAATCTTTGCACTGAGCACTGTTTTGTAAAAATAAAATAATTAATAATTTCACGGATCAATTTCTTAGTGTTGTCATTAAACTCATTAAGAAAGACGCCGTAGTTTTTCTCATTCGTTTTATTTTCCCAAGTACTTTCAATCTTATCCAAGATTATCTTCAAGGATGAATTGTTAAGACAAAAACTAATGTAATAGATAGTTCTGATTTATTTTTTGTAGATGCACTCTGTTGATTCAAAATTAGCGTTATCAAAGGAGGTAACTTAATTTATATTTGTAAAAATTTAAAAAAATTGCAATTAAGTATATTAAAAACATTGCTGTTATAATAGTTATTTTTTTCAAAAAATTACAATTTCGGTACTTTAAAATTGCTGTTATAGACATTTTAAAACATTGTTGCTATACTTATAATTAATTTTATTTGGTTGTAATTTTCTTATATAGAGGAGTGACACTACTGCCTTAGCCACCGAAACTATATTACCTAACCTGGATGGCGGCTGAAGAGGGTTGGGTATCGCACTTGATTTCACACGTTGTATGTAAAAAATGTAATATTTGTGGCCTTGTGTCAGCTTGCGATAAACTTAATAAGTTGGTGTTTCGTCGTACAGAACTTCCTGCCCTTTATAGCCTTTAGTAAAGACTAGCAGTAGAGACCGGCTTTGCCCGGGGGTGTAACAGTAAGAGATAGATCAAGTATCGACCATCATAAAGACAGAAAAATAAAATTGACAAAGATTATTGTTTAAGGTTGAGGGACACGCATGTCTTAATTAGTTTTTTATTTTTTACGAATTAGTCAAACTCAAACAAAAACATTGTTTTCAATCGTTATGAGTCTACCGATTGAATAGAATTTTATTATAAACAATTGTCTTGTAAATGGAATTTTTAAAGCATTCTGAATGTAAAAATAAAGAAAAAAGTGTGCATGACAATAAGAAACACTACCTGCCAAAAAAAAAAGTGAAGTTTTGTTGAAATCGGCTGAAAAATGTAGGAAATCCGACCCCATATATAAACGAACACGCACACACACAAACAACATGGGTTTTATAAGTATAACTCGATATGAGTTGTCCCCCTTTCATTCACGCGATGCTTCTTAATCGTGTTTTCAAATTGATTTCGTGCAAATTTTGTGTTTTTCCAATTTTTGGCGCTGTCAGAACCACCGCAAGGTAAGTTTACGCAGTCCTGTGAAGTTTTGTTGAAATCGGTTGAAAAATGTAGGAAATCCGATCCAATATAAACGTAACACACACACACACACACACACACACACACACACACACACACAATCTGCTTTTTATAATAAGTAAGATTGTCTCTTTCATATCTCTCCTTATCCCTGTTCTACCAAGCATTTGCATCACCTTATTAGATAGGTGATGAGCTGCGTCAATGGTATTCTCAGCATCTATATACAGAACCACATTTCTGTTGTTTCAAGTCCCTTCTTCATCTGTGAGGAGATTGTCCAGCATTCACTGCCATATAGAAGGGCTGATCTTAAATAACAGTTCAGTACTCCTTTGTTTGTTTTCAACGATTTTTTTTCTGTTTCTTAATAGATTAGCTTTTGGAATACATCTTTGGATATCCCAATGCGACGTCGGATCTCAATGTCGCACTTTCCGACATTCATTAAAACACTTCCCATATACAAACCGCAGATTTTAGAGGCCTCCCCCCCACCAAATAAAACCCCGCAAAACAAAACTGACGATTACCAAGGCTTCAAAACCATACCTCTATTTGAACACGAATAACAATGGCCGATGACGGTGACAAGTGTTGTACAGTTTTGGTAAGTCATAACGCGTATATAGATATATCAATAGAAAGGTTGATAAATCAATGCTTAGGAATAAACAGACTGGAATCAATCGATCGATCTATAAATAGATATGAACAGAAATATGTAGGGACAGACTGAGAGAGACCAACTGATGCAAAAAGATTTACACAGAGAGATAAACAGACAGAAGCCTAAAACATAGAATACAAAACAGTAGCTCCTCCATCAGCTGTGGGGATTTATCGAACCCCAGATATATATTTATCCACCCCCATATATATATATATATATATATATATATATATATATATATATATATATATAGGGTGCGATGGATAAATTGTCGTAAAAATTATGAAAAAAAAAAAAAATTAATAAAAATAACACTGGTATCTCATTTTAACAAATACGCTTACCAAAATGACACAAAAATATCATGAAATACTAAAGTGTAAATTTATTCAATAAAATCGCCATTGGCTTCCATCACGGCCACCAGACGACTTCGGAATGTCCTTCAATTCTTCTGGACGGTCTCCTTGTTTAAGTTGGCATAATCCTTGCCTTCAGTTCATCTTTGATCTCGCAAAGAGTTTTGCTGGTCTCTCTCTCTCTCTCAACTGCGCCCCCACGCATAATCAGTGGAGTCTAGGGAGTTAGGTGGCCAGATATAAGGGGTGATGTGATCGCAGAAATTGTCTGACAGCCATGACTGGTGTCTCATGTTTGTGTGGCAAGGCGCAGAGTCCTGTTGTCAGACTGTTGTAGAGCACGAAAGGTTTTTCTTCCTCCGTATGAGTTCGAATCCCTCGTCGCCAAGTTGTTATGTAGTGGTTTCACAGTGGAAGCTTGTATTTGTACTAAGTCGGTCCTAAAATAGGTTCGACGTACAAAACGTTAGGAACTTAATATAATAGGTAATGACGCAGTAATCTAGTTGTGGTGGCTGATACTTTAATATCCGACTAACGGTCGTCCGACATCGACTGACTGACCAATTCACTAAGCGACTCGCTACTACTACTCCTGCTTATTATAGTTGGGAGAGTCTAAAACTATAGAATAGGTGTGTTCCACTATAACACAGAGATAGGGGCTTCCAGTAGCCACCCTCTTGATCCAGGGCAGCACTGCCTCCTCAAAGCACTTGATATAGGCGTCCGTATTGTGTCTGAGGTCCTCACCGATAAATTCGGGAGTTCTTTTCTTAGCTGAACGATCAGAGTGAGTTTTCCGAGCTACCACAACTTCGTAATCACCATTAAACTCATCCAACTCTTTTCGAATCCTCTGCACTGTCCTCAGATAGAAACCCAAACACTCTGAAGTGTTCGTATTGGAGCTTCCGGTGCGAATGCCAGGCAGTACATCATGCCGTTTCCAAATTTCTAGTGGAGTGAATTGCTTCATGTTCTTTTTCTCACAGACGTTAACCAACTGACCCTACTAAACTGACCCTACTAAACTGACCCTACTATACTGTGTAGTAGACAAAACAAGCAACGTGTATACGCGAAATTAAAAATTTAAACTGGTGACAATTTACCCATCGCACCCTGAATGTACATAGAAATCCACATCGCATGATGTAACGACCATTTATTTTTTTAAATACTATGACGTATTTCTGCTAATAATAATTAAAGCCCAAGAAAACTATTGAATACTTTATTGACAAAATTCTGTTCACCTTGTGATACATTAAATTATATATTTTTACTCATGTCAATAGTTATTATTATTTTATTTATGTAGATCGATCGATAGATAGATGTGAACAGACTGAAATAGGTAGACAGATAGATACATAATGATAGATAGATAGATAAACGTAAAAATACCAGTCACCATGTGTTGATTTCTATATTCACAATATCTCTCTCTCTCTCTCTTTTTTATGCCTATTCATTATCTATCTATCTATCTATCTATCTATCTATCTATCTATCTATCTATCTATCTATCTCATTCTATTCATGTCTATCTAATTCTATTCATATCTATCTATCTATCTATCTATCTATCTCATTCTATTCATATCTAATTCTATTCATATCGATCTATCTATCTATCTCATTCTATTCATATCTATCTATCTATCTATCTATCTATCTATCTATCTATCTCATTCTATTCATGTCTATCTAATTCTATTCATATCTATCTATCTATCTATCTATCTATCTATCTATCTATCTCATTCTATTCATATCTAATTCTATTCATATCTATCTATCTATCTATCTATCTATCTATCTATCTATCTATCTATCTATCTATCCCATTCTATTCATGTCCATCTAATTCTATTCATATCTATCTATCTATCTATCCATCTATCTATCTATCCATCCATCTATCCCATTCTATTCATGTCTATCTAATTCTATTCATATCCATCCATCTATCTATCTATCTATCTATCTATCTCATTCTATTCATATCTATCTAATTCTATTCATATCTATCTATCTATCTATATCATTTCTATTCATATCTATCTATCTATCTATCTATCTATCTATCTATCTATCTATCTATCTATCTATCTATATCATTCTATTCATATCAATCTATCTATCTATCTATCTATCTCATTCTATTCATATCTATCTATCTATCTATCTATCTATCTATCTATCTCATTCTATTCATGTCTATCTAATTCTATTCATATCTATCTATCTATCTATCTATCTCATTCTATTCATATCTATCTATCTATCTATCTATCTATCTATCTATCTATCTTTCTCATTCTATTCATGTCTATCTAATTCTATTCATATCTATCTATCTATCTATCTATCTATCTATCTATCTATCTCATTCTATTCATGTCTATCTAATTCTATTCATATCTATCTATCTATCTCATTCTATTCATATCTATCTAATTCTATTCATATCTATCTATCTATCTATATCATTCTATTCATATCTATCTATCTATCTATCTATCTATCTATCTATCTATCTATCTATATCATTCTATTCATATCTATCTATCTATCTATCTATCTATCTATCTATCTATCTATCTAATACGTACATCTTTATGTACGAAATAAAAAATACATTTTATCAATAATTAGTGATTATATCGCTCCCAAGCTATTTTCAATTTACTGGATTTCTTAAAATTTTTTTCACAGATATTCTACAATTATTTCCTCGCTTTCATGTACTTCTAAGGCTTCATTGTCTTGTGTATTTTTTTTCAATTCAAGTACAACCTATTGTCAGGCAAGGTCGCCGACCAAAATTATTATTATTATTGTATCGAATTGCTGTTTGAGGACAGGAAATCGTGAAGAGCCATGATCGCCTACGTCCTGAGGGGACACGGCACATAAAGAAAAAGTCTCATTAGCATAATTTTTTTTGTTTTTTTGTATTTCAGATAAAGATGGATGAGATTATTATTATTATTATTATTATTATTATTATTATTATTATTGTTGTTGTTGTTGTTGTTATTATTTTATATCCTTTGATTTCTGGTGTGTACTCATTTATTTTCGGGTCCCGACCAGAGACCTAAGATCAGAAATGACATCATGATATTTTCCACTCAGCAATTTTCAAAACAAAAAAAACATTACATATTTTACGTAAATAAAGCCCTTCATAAGGTGTGGGATGTACGTATTAGAACATTTTTTTGTATTTCTTTAAAGCCTGGACTGCCAGGAATCCCTTCAATGAGTCTATTGGAATCTTTTCCAATCAATGTAAGATCTCCAGCTACAACTATTGATGTTCTCATATGCCACATTTTTGAGATTTCAATTTCAAGATCCTTGCATTTTGATAGATTTTTGAAGATCTTCAAAAATACATTGCAGTCTGCAGGGACTGCTATATCAATAAGGAGGCACATTTTGTCTTTGTGGCCTATAATCACGATGTCAGGGCGATTAGCGGTTAGCTTTGATTGTTATATTTGTGTGTATTGTAAAGTCCCATAAAATTGTTACTGGTACTATCTCTGTTCACACCAGTTTCTTGCAATTTCCTTCCCGTTGAAAAGTTGCATGTTTCCAGTGATGATATTGGCCAAATCTATCATGCTGAGTTTTATATTCAATAGTTGATAACACTGTGCAACCTGCTAGAAGGTGGTCAATTGTTTCTAGATTTATATCACAGAATCTGCATTTCGGGTTAACACAATTTTTCAATATATGTGACTAGCAGTAGAGCCCGGCGTTGCCCGGGGATGTAACATCATAAAGACAAAGATTATTGTTTAAGGTTGACGGACACGCATGTCTTAATTAGCTTTTTTTTGTTTTTTTTTACGAATTAGTCAAACCCCAACTCAAACAAAAACATTGTTCTCAATCATTATGAGTCTATCGATTGAATAGAATTTTATTATAAACAATTGTCTTGTAAATGGAATTTTTAAAGCATTCTGAATGTAAAAATAAAGAAAAAAGTGTGCAAGACAATAAGAAACACTACCTGCCAAAAATAAAGTGAAGTTTTGTTGAAATCGGTTGAAAAATGTATGAAATCCGATCCCATATATAAACGAAACACACACACACACACACACACACACACACACACACACACACACACACACACACACACACACACAACCTGGGTTTTATATTAAGTATAACTAGATATGAGTTGTCCCCCTTTCATTCTGCCGACAGAATCGTGTTTTATCGTGTTTTCAAATTGATTTCGTGCAAAAACAATTGTGCTTTTCCAATTATTGGCGCTGTCAGAACCACCGCAAGGTAATTTTGCGCAGTCCTGTGAAGTTTTATTGAAATCGGTTGAAAAATGTAGGAAATTCGATCCAATATATAAACGTACACACACACACACACACACACACACACACACACACACACACACACACACACACACACACACACAATCTGCTTTTTATAATAAGTAAGATTAGTAATTTGTAGTTAGCAGGCATTGGTCCTGTGCAGCAAGAATGAAACCTTCCATTTCAGCTTTTAAGTCTGGATTACGTAACCACTGATGGGTACGGTTTTTGTCTACATCAGCTTGCTTGGTACGGGTAGAGTATTGACCATGAAGGGGCTTATCGTTTTTGCATTCGGTCAATTGCATTAGCTTTTGCTTTCGTTTTTAGGGTCTTTCCGCTACAGTAGGTGTATTATGGATTGTTTGCACTTCTTCATCTACTTTGAAATTCTCTTCTGAATTTGTTGGCTTCCTTTATTATGGAATAAAGTTTCTTATTTCTTTCACGTTCTTTGACATAAATCATCATTCAGTCTTCTGTAATTTTCAGGTAACTTTGAAGACTGATTTCTGTGGTTTTGTAAGACAGTTCTAGTTGAACAAATCCTCTACTTACTTCGGATCTGGGCGCATACAGATGATCAACATTAGATTTAGGTTGATGCATGTGGTGACAAGTGAGAAGCTTCCTCGTTTTGACAGCCATTAGATTAATGTCAGCTGTGATCCAATTAAGGATGTTGAAACTGTATTGCACCACAGGGACAGCTAAAGTGTTTATGGCTGATATTCTGTTTTGTGAATTCAACTCGCTATTTAACAGCAGACGCATATGCCTGTATTATTATTATTATTATTATTATTAGCAATAATAATAATAATAATCATAATTTTTTCCGCTTCGCAAGATGTCTTAGGGTTATCTGACATCATTGGGAGTACGCAGATGGGAGACTTGCTTGGAGCAGTTCATATGTAAGTGTTGTGTCTCTGATGGTAGGAGCTGTGATACATGTACCCGGTATATCCTTATCAGATTGGGCGTCATGATAGGTATATTATTTTCTTTCTCTGTGCCGTGCCCTTTCAGGACGTAGGCGATTATGGCTCTCCATCTTCCTCTATCCCGTGCAACTCTCAACAAGATCCTTCCCTCTGCCACTTCCCCCAGACCACGTTCTGTCATCCATTGCTTGAGGCCGCTAGGTACATACCTATCAGCCTTAAGTAACTGATGACTCTCTTTCCCTCTATTCGACCCGTGAGTATCAGATTCTCCAGGTCCTCTTTCCTTATTATGTGTCCCAGGAACTTCAGCTGCCTCTTCCTGATGTTAAGTATATGCCCCCTCCTTGTTTGCATCCTCTCTAAGACCTCATCGTTGCTCACACCGCTCGGTCTATGATATCCTTAGCATCGTTCTGTAGAACCACATCTCCGTCGCTTCGAGTCTCTTCTTCATCTTTGAGGAAATCGTCCACCATTCGCTGCCGTAAAGAAAGACAGATGTCACGTAACAGCTCAGTATTCTTTTCTGCGTTACCAAAGAAATCGTCCTGTCTCGCACTATTCTGCCAAGATTTTGGAATGCGTCCTTGGCCATTCCAATACGTCTACGGATTTCAGTGTCGCATTTACCGCCCCCTGTGAGAATGCTTCCTACATATTTAAACTTCCGCGTCTGCTTGATTCTAGGTTTCCTATATTTTGTATATTATATTTGATGGTGTTATACTCTTTTATTTAACTAGAAGAAGAAGAAGAAGAAGAAGAAGAAGAACAACAACAACAACAACAACAATAATAATAATAATTTTAACCCATCGTGTTATTGTAGCTCATTATCAAGTCCTCATTAACTGATGTTGATACTGTCGCTTTTTATTCACGAGAATCGCGTAGAAATGAAGACATTTCAACGGTGATTGGAAATATGTGATGAAGTGAGAAAAACAGTGATATAAGGAAAGAGAGGAAAAAAGAAAGAAATAAAGAAGGAACAAAGGAAAATAGAAGGAAAGAGAGAACGATAAGGAGGGAGAGAAATATAGACGGAGAGAGAACGGGAGATAAATAGAGAAAAAGAATGAGAGAGAAGGAGAGTCGGGAGGGAGAGAGAGAAGGTGTCGTTATTTTTTATTCTATGTCTAAATGGTGCCGGTGGAATCTTTAACACTGCAGCCGTTCAGAGCGCGGGCCGCGTGAATACTACGGTTTTTGTTTGCCAAGTAACTAAAGCAACAAATCAATCACTCACTTATTGCTACCGGCGATGCGCTTAAAAGAAATTAACGAAACATGATTTTATTATCCCCGTGTATTTTTCCTACGGTGGGGCACGGCGGAAGAGATAGGCGAAAAGAGGGTTAAGTTATTGAGACAATGGGGAGATAAAGAAAAACGAGTTACTGAAAATGTTAAATTCTTAAACAGTCAGAGAGACAGATAGATAGAAAGATAAATAGATAGAAAGAGAGAGAGAGAGAAAGAGAGAGAAAGAGAGCGAGAGAGTGAGAGAGGAAGGTAAGAAAAGAGTAAGGGAGAAAAAATGATTGACGTAGATAGATAGATAGATACAGAGGGGAAGAGATAAAAGGGTAAGACAGAGAAAATGTTTGTGCAAGAAAGCAAGCTAGATAGCTAGAGAGAGAGAGAGAGAGAGAAAGGAGAGAGAGAGACAGACAGACAGACAGAGATTGGATGTGATGAACAGAGTAAAGAGGATGATATATATATATATATATATATATATATATATATATATATATATATAGATAGATAGATAGATAGATAGAAAGGAAGAGATAAACAGGTAAGGGAGAGAAAATGAATGAGCTCACAATCAAGCTAGTTAGAGAGATAAAGAGAGAGAGAGAGAGAGAGAGACGGAGAGGATGAGATGGAGTGAGTAAAGGAAGGAAAATGATTAAGCTAGCTAGAGAGACAGATACACGGATAAGATAGATAGATAGATAGATAGATAGATAGATAGATAGATAGATAGATACGAAATGTATTGGAGAGAGAAAATGATTGAGATAAGATTTATAAATAGAAAGGGTAACGGAAAAAATGATTGAGTTAGACAAATAGACACAGAGATAATTAGTGTGTGTGTGCGTGAGAGAGAGATAGAGAGAAAGGGAGACAAAGAGAGACAGAGACAGAGAGAGACAGATAGACAATGAGCTGGGACTCCAATGATTTAGATAGATAGATAGATAGATAGATAGATAGAAAGAGAGAAGCGAGAGAAATGAGAGAAGCAAAGATAGAAAGATACGCCTCTCACTTCTACACCCATGAAAATCTACAGTGTGGTCCGAAAGTCTTGTCACCCTTACGTAATAATATAATTTTCTATTTCAACGCTCTGCGGGGTATTAACAAGCAGAGAGTTTCACGTGAACGATACCAGAATACTCATCAGTTGAAGGACGCCATTCGGAGAGCCTTTGCAACAATGAACAAAGCGCAGCTTCGTAAATTATCATTCAGGACATGGCACCACATCATTTTGTGCCACGAAAAATGATGGTGCTCATACAGACCTTCTCGATGTGTGACAGCGTCAATGAAAGGGAATAAACTGAATCCAGTACATGTGTTTTTGTATTACTGTATTACTTGTTCTATTGTTCTCGTTACTTTTTAGTAGGGGAAGACAAGACTCTCGGACCTTTCTGCAGTGAGTTTCAGTCTATATATTCAGTATATATTTGGTCAATTTCTAGCGTCACATTCATCCATGCGTACAGGACTCTGCATTAATTGTATCCTTATGCCAAACTTAACATTACGACGATGGCCGCTATGTTATAGGGAAAATAGTTTCATTTTTTTTAATTGAAAGAATTAACAGAAACTGAGATTTCCAAAAAAGGCACGACACGTGGAATTAGAACAACATACCCTTGATTCGAAATTGCAACGTATATCACCATCGGCCGTAACGTCGTGAATATGTGAATAAAGATGAGGACCACAGTCCGAACGATGTAAATAATGTAAATAATTACGATACCTCATCTCAGAAATATAGACAGATCCTGAAGATGGTAGGGGCGTACAATGGGCGAAACGTCGTGAATATGTCAGTAAAGATGAGGACAACAGTCCGAACGGTGTAAATAATATAAATGATTACGATACTTCATCTCAGAAATATAGACAGATCCTGAAGATGGTCGGGGCTTACAATGGCCAAACTTCTGGGAGTGCAAAGCTGTATCGTGTAACAATCAAAATAGAGGGCGAAAATGTCCATACACAGAAATCAAATTGCTTGGTCGGGAATGGTAATCAATTTCCTTTAATCAATTATTTGTAATAGTTTACATGCTTGTGTCTCTATCAAATTTTAGAATCCTATTTTAAATGACTCTGTAATATCTTGAGTAAATAATGCATCACTGACAAAATCAGCAAGTTATTTTTTACAGTATTTTTTCTTTGTTTCTAACAATTATTTCTGTTTCTTGGTTACTTTTAGGAAGGCATATTTTACTATTTAAATGCGTCTTCGGATTTCGGTGTCACCTTTTCTACCCTCTCTTAAAACACGTCTCAGATATTTAAACTTCTGTACTTATTTGATTTTGACAATTTGTAGATAGCATCTTGAGCTTTCCTCTTACTAACAACCTATCTTGATGTTTAGTACTTTCTTCTCGATTTCTTTTACAAATTTCTCTAGATCTCTCATCAACACATTATCATAATGACATTAAAATCTGAAATTATATTTGAAGCTTATTTAATATGACGTAGCGGAAAATAACCATGACTTTTCAGCTGAATAAATTTATCGACTTGATATGTTTTAGAAACTGATTCGATTTCTTGTAAACAAAATATCACATCGATTCATTAAGACAGAGTTATACAAATCGATTTAGATCCATGAGAGAATCGATAAAAATGTCTTAGTTTACTGTTTAGAATCTACGGAATCCTTATGAAGAAATGTGAATTTTTTTCATAATAAACTGTAGAAATATTATTTACATTATTTACATGAATGTCCTCATCTTTCTTGCTATATTCACTATGTTTCTTTCGTTGTTTGTCAAAATCTGTCTATATTTCTGATACAAGGTATCGTAAATAATGTATTTATCAAAAAATTGTAATATGAACTCTGTTAAAAACATTGACACTTAGACACTTGGCTTATAAGTCACAAAACTTTACTCATTGATGTCCCCAAGTGTGTCTCCAAGGACATATGGTCCAGTGAATATTGGCGAAAAGATAAAATTTATGGAGAAATACTACAAAAGACGGGAAGTTGTGGAGAGCCATGATCGCCAACGTCCTAAAGGGACACTGTATATAGAAGAAGAAGATAAAATTTCGTACAAAAAGTCGAATAACTTTCTCATTGAGTTATGAGCGAAAACACTTAATATTTGGGACTCCAACGTGGTAACAATCTTATTTAAAGAGGTAAGTGAATTATCTTTATATTTACGAGGCTTAGCCTAAATTGATAGAGGAACATAAGGCGGTAGAATGATTCTATTGTTCCAAACATCTACTATGAAGGCCATCATTGAAGCTAAAGGAAAAGGGGGGGATAAAGAAAATAAGCAAGATAGATCGATCGATAGATAGATAGATAGGGAGAGAGAGGGAGAGAGAAAGAGATAGAGAGGAAATAGAAAGACAGAGGAAGTGAGGGAATGAGGGAAGACTGAAATTATTGAAATATATAGACAAACAGCCAACAATATATATATATATATATATATATATATATATATATATGCGGAAAAAAAAACCATATATTAAATCAAATAATTTATATATATATATATATATATATATATATATATATATATATATATATATATATATATATATGTAAGCAAATATATGGATATTGATCCGACAGTATGAAGAAAAATACACTGAAAAACAAACAAAAATCCTAATATGCGATAATGCTGTTTTAATGTTTAATGTCAACGTCTGACGTTTCGGTCTAATAGACCATCTTCAGGACATATTCATAAAACATAATTAACATAGACCATATACAATTCAACATGAAAAAGACGATGGACATAAAAGCAATACCAATCCAAACAGATAACTGAAATCTTTTATAAGGTCAGCGCTCCGTTTAAATATGATCACGTTGTCGTCACGTGGGCGATGTTGTGAAAACGTATTCCTAAAATTTGAGTATTTTGAATGAAAAACGAAAAGAATTATGTTTTATGAATATGTCCTGAAGATTGTCTATTAGACCGAAACGTCCGACGTTGGCATTAAACATTAAAACAGCATAATCGCATATTAGGATTTTTGTTTGTTTTTTCAGTATATTTTTCTTCATATATATATATATATATATATATATATATATATATATATATATCTTCAAACATGTTTCATTGAATAATATAGACATATTGTGCCTACTTATTTTTATACTGATCCTTTCCAGTTATCTAATCAGTTTCGTGATGTTAAGGTGTAATTCATCAAGGGAGGCACCGTAGTTATTGTGACTGCATTAAAATCTGCATTCCGTTCTCATGGTTATATATTATTCAATGAAACATGTTTGAATAAAGATATGCTGCCCATATATATAATTTTAAACTACGCTAAAATCGTCCTGCTTTGTCACCAATGGAGGACACGAACCGCACAAATTGCTCACAGGTTTTGTGCGAGAACGGCCATCACCCATCGGCCTGCCATTGTGCAGTTATCCTGCTAGAGACTCCAAGCAATATCCTTTGCCTGTCCCCGTCGCTTTCACACCATCGCCAATGGAATTGTTTTGCGTGTAGGACTTAATGATAACACACATAAGTTATTTTAACGTCAATTAAGTTGTCAGAAACCCACACATGCTTTGATTACAGTGGTGAAGGCTTGTGTAGCACCATCCACACTTCTTGGAACTGCTGATAACATGACGTCGGTGCAAAAGTTTGCCACGGACACCATGAACAACAGACCTCAGGTTTTTCATCAGAGTGTCCTTCTCCTAGATACCTGTCATAACAAGGACTGAGGGGGCATCTCTCCCAGTGGTTTATCCGCGCCCCAGACATCAACCTGGGTACTTCTACGTCCCGGCGCATATATATATATATATATATATATATATATATATATATATATGTGTGTGTGTGTGTGTGTGTATATAGAGAGAGTCAGAGATAGGAAGCGATGTAATTATTGATATATATATATTAATAATTGATGATTCATTTTTCAACGCTTATCAACCCTTTCAAGGTTATTTAATGTCAGAAATATTTTTAAATTGTAAGAATTTATTAGGGGAGGCAATAATTGCTTAGTGATATAAGTATTACTAATTAACCCATAGCTGGGGAGAGAAGTGGTGGATTTATAGCTTTCCCAAGGTGAGTTGCGCGTAAGTGAATATAACGAACCAAAGGGGGAATTGGAACAGGAAAGGTATGAATCCATCTCTCCCCGCCCCAGCTATGTGTTAATTAGTAGGATCATTAAATCGTTATTAGCTCCAATAGATCCTTACAACTTAAGTATATTTTCTTGCTATAAATAACCTGCAAAAAAAACAAAAAAAACAAAACAAAAAATATATATATATATATATATATATATATATATATATATAAGTGAATATTTAAGTCAACACTCAGAGGCAACAGGCTTTCTCATGCTGGACGCATTCACAACATGACGATTGCGTCTAGCATGAAACATCCTGTCGCCTCTGAGTGTTGACTTAAATGTACACTTTTATATTTATATTTACATCTGTTCTATTTCTGATATTGATCTCTTGATCCCATAAATATAGCACACCTTAAAACTATATATATATATATATATACCACCGCCCTTCTTCCTCCGAAAACCCTAAGTACATCTCTTTTCTCTTTACTTCCCCGTTTTTCCCTTTTCCTCCTTTTCCTTCCCCCATATCATTTCAAGTCATCCCATAAGTTCTGTCCGAATTTTGAATAAAGAAAACAAGTGACCAAATGTTACATTTAATTACAGATTCAATCAACAATGTATTTTCCCTGATTATCTATGACTTCCTTCCGTCTATTAACAAGTTTACTAATTGCATTAATGTAAAATTCTTTTGGCTTTGATTCAAAAAACTTACAAATGTCAGTTTTAACCTCTTCCTGTGTTACAAAAGCTGTTTCTTCCAAATGATTCTGTAAGCTACGAAACAAATGGTAGTCTGAAGGAGCAACATCGGGAGAATAAGGTGGATGATGAATTTTCTCCCAACCAAGTTCTTCGATCTTTTGTGATGTGATTCTTGTTGTGTGGGGTCGTGTATTGTCCTGATGAAACATCACCTCTTTTCGATTCACTAGAGCAGGTCTTTTTTTCCTCAAAGCTTGGTTCAAACGCTTTAATTGCTGACAGTATATTTGCGCATTAATTGGTGCATTAGGTGGTAAGAATTCAAAGTGGATTATTCCTTGGCGATCCCACCAGATTGAAAGAAGAACCTTTTGTCCATGAAGTTCCCTTCTCGGCTGTGGCTGGGGTCCTTCCCCTTTACCAAGCCACTGTCTACGACACTTAACATTTTGATAAAAGATCCATTTTTCGTCGCCAGTCACAAGTCTATCCAAAAAAGGTGAAACAAGTTGGCGAGAATGGAGACAATTCATGAGGTACCCATTTTCCAAGTTTAGGAACTTTTCCAAGTTGTTGAAGATGACGATGAACAGTTGTATGGTTTGAACTGAGAGCCACTGCCAATTCCTCAACTGATAAAGCAGGATTTTCTTCAAGGGCTGCTTCAAGAAGCTTTTCATCAAACCCAACTGGACGTCCGATTCGATTTTCATATTCAAGGGTGAAATCTCCACCTCTGAATTTTGCAAACCATCTTCTGCAAGTTCTTTCATTCACATATTCCTCTCCATAAACTGAGTGAATGTTTCTAGCCGCTTCGGCTCCTGAGTTTCCTTTCTTGAACTCATAAAGCATTATGTGCATCAAATGATTCTTAGGTACTTCCATGTTAGCAGGGATTTAATCAAACAAAATTTAATTTTATTGTTCTCTGAAATAAAATTTGATCAGTTTAAATGCATCTAAACATAAAAATAATGTTCAGCTCCATTAGACATTATAAAATACTCTTTAAATTTCGTTCATTTTAACAAAAAGTTAAAATTCGGACAGAACTTATGGGATGACCTGATATATATATATATATATATATATATATATATATATATATATATATATATATATATATATTAATTAAGTTAGTTTATACCTAGCAAAAACACGTCTGCCAGTAAATTATTGGCAGATAGTGCATTCAAGGCTTGCAGATTTTTCAAATAAAATGATTTCTTTTAAAAATTCAATAGATATATCTTTCCTGACATACGGATCTGTCTTAGAAAATAATTCAAGTTGCATGACAAATCATTGAACTTTCTTTCTTTTTTCTTTCTTTCTTTCTTTCTTTCCCTCACTCCCCCTCTCTCTCCCTCTTCCTCCCTCTCTCTGTCTCTCTGTCTCTCTCTCTCTCTATATATATATATATATATATAAATAATATAAAGTACCGCTAAAATGATGAAAAAGGCCCCAAACTTGTTAAAAACAAGTTTTTATTGTCAAAATTAAGAGGAAATACCAAAGTATTTTCTTAATTATTTTTAATCCTTTCTAGCACGTTCGAAATTTTAGTTAAAAATCATATCTTTCTTGCGTCAGCCGGTTTCAAAGATTAGTATCAGCATTTTTTACGTCTTTTTGATGTTAAAACTCAGTTTTATGAAATTCTTGCCAAAAAATCAAATAATTTAATGAAATTTTCAGGACATATTTACAAATGAATGAAATTATTTTAAAAGTATTTTCTTTTAGAAAATCTTTGTAAAATATATGTTTTTACATCAACTCCATTTACTTAATTTTATGAAATTTCGAGAAAAGAAAACTTCAGCCTCTTCATATTTCTATTAGTTAAAAGCAGGAATCCTAGGGAGAATTTAAATGATCAATTTGTTTTGACTGAACAGAAACACCATTTAAAGAAAATCTTCTCTGAATTGTAAAATAAAAAATGCAATAAAACTATGACATTATTTAATTAGAAAGGCTTTTAATTGCTTTTATAAATATGTTAAAGATACTACTGTCATGAGAAAATTTTTTCGAGGATTAATGAATTATTACAAGAATTGTTTTCATTTATGTTGTAGAGTAGTTTTCACAGTGGAGGCTTGTATTTCAATAAGTCGTCCTAAATTAGGTTCGACGTACAAAACGTTAGGAACTTGAAATAAGAGTTAATGACGCAGCAATCTAGTTGTGATGGTTGATACTTCAATGTCCGACATCGACTGACTCACTCAACACTACTGAGCCCAACTGGCGACCGCTACTAATACTTATTATCTGTGGGAGAGCCTATTACAATAGAATAGGTAATGTTCTGATATAACAATTTATTAAAAAGTTTTATTAAAAAACTTATTAAGTTTTAAACGTTTTAAAATTCAGTATTAATTTCAGCTTTTTAGATGATATTATTATTAAGTGAAAACTATATTTACTAATCATAAATGGAAAATATTAATACAAATTATCAAATTTTCGAAATTTTTGTGTGTAAAAAAATTGGTGATTTTTTGTAAGTAGGGACGATCATAAACGATATTTCAGAAAATAAGTATAGTAAATTTAAAGTCAAAATTTCTAAAATTCAATAAGACAATAGATTATTTCCTTAATTTTTATGATTACGGAGCACTTAAAAATTGTATAAAACCGGTGCTCACGCCATTTTCTTCAATTATGTTTGACAGATCACGTCTCCGTAGAAAAATATTAGATCTGTCATCAGGCTGTCAACACATGAAAACAGCTACTGTTGGGTTAAAAGCACTGCTACTGTCGGGATAAAAATGCATTTCTATGATATTTTGAACTTAAACTCAATAATTTTTGATTCAAATCAGATGAATTATTCATTAAATCAGCTAATATTACTCAAATTAAGTTTCAGAAAAGTATATTTTATTCTTGGAAGATTTTTTTAATAAAAAATTACATTGCGATGAAAGACAATTAAAAAATGGCGCCAATTAGCCATTTTAGCAAAAACATGGACAAAAATCACCTTCCAGTTAATTTAAATCAGTTTTTAAAATACAGCAAAATATTTTATTTACTGGAATTATTACATTTAATCTCTTAGCTTTAAATTAAAACTAAAATAAAAGCTTCAGGAAAGATTTTGCATTTTAAAAAGTTCATTTTAAACCTTAGGTATCGCGTTTTTGCGGAGGTTCTTAATATGTATGTGTGTGTGGGGGAGGTATTTGTATGTGTGTGTGTGTGTGTGTATTTACAGTTTTTGCTTATTTGGAAATCAGATAACAATCATAATACATTTAGTGGATGAAGGCGTTACACACACACGGATTCACACACACACACACACATATATATATCGTTCGAAGTTCGGACAATTTATGACGGAATTTCCTCCTTTTCTGTGAGGGATTATTACTTACTTACAAAAGTCGATCATTAAAATTAATCGACACAAAATGTCTGTTGTTTTTAAAATCATTTTGCCTTAAAGAACATTTAATGGATGAATACACAGAGTATATATATATATATATATATATATATATATATATATATATATATATATATATATATATATATATATATGTGTGTGTGTGTGTGTGTGTGTGTGTGTGTTTCTCTCGCAGCGCCTGTATAATTTTTTATATTCATAGTAGGCCAGAGGAATATGATATACGCTCGCATCATTCAGTCTTTTGGGTTCATTAGGTGAATTATTTTGCTTGCCGACCAGCGCCTTTAGCGGCCATCTTTTTTGGAGCGTTCAGGAACATGGCGTTCGCGAGATGACAAGAGAACTTTAAAATATATAAGCAAAACAAAAACTAATTGAAATAAAACAGAAAAGAAGAAAGAAAGGAAACAAAAAAACTATTTTATCGCCTAACAAAGAATGTCTAGCCGATTGTTGTCAGATAAACAACTTTCTTTTTTTCTCGGTGTATGTATTTATTTTTATTTTCCTGTGTTTCTTTCGTCTCGTTTATATTGATATACATAAAGTATGCGCAAACACAGAAATACATGTGCATAAAGATTATTTATCCACTAATATTTATGTATAAGGCACGTGTTTTTTTTGCAATGTTACTGTTTTATATTTTTCTATAGATTTCTTCTGATAATGTCGAACAAATACGTATTTATTGATTTGAAAAGATGAAAGAAAGCAGTTCTGCACAAACAGATGCGAGTTTACACACATAGACACAACTACATATAATTTGTTCATATATGGCTGGCTACTCGTTTCTGTGCACACCAGTCTGTCAGGGCGGTTAGCAAAAGCCTATTACAGACGTCCGCTGAACCGACAGTGTCCAACTGTGTTATACTTCAACTATGCCGAGCAGACCTAAGTTAAAGTTTCTAAGAGTGAGCGTATAATTTGGCATGACAATCAATTTTTTGAACAAGGACGGCACGCTCAAACACTCGGTCACGATGAAATGTAACTTTGTGCTAGCATAACCAGCGACGGCTTCCGAACAGCTAAGTCTGCCTAATTTCACTCAGAAGGCTTGGATTAACCACTGGTATGTTTTTCAGCCACTTTCCAAATGTGCTGTGTGTTTGGAACGCCTCCCCCGGCTGATGTATTAAAAAAGTCAACCATGGTGAGATTGAACTTGTATCTCACGTTAAACGTTCTAACCACTTGGCCACACGTCCATATATACGAGGGTAAGCAAAAAATTATCAGCACTTTCACCATAACATATCTTTCTGAGAGAACTGGAAACCCTACCGGGATTAACAGCCACAATCTTAACAACATAAGATACGCAGATGACACAATACTGGTAGCAGACACGGAAAAGAAATTACAAAATCTCCAACAGAAGGTAGAGACGGAGAGTGAGAAAAAGGTACTAAGCATAAACTGCAAGCAAACAAAATGCAGGGTCATCAGTAGAAGGATGAGCCCGAAATGCGATTTGCAGGTCGGGAACATTGGAATCAAGCAGACGCGGATGTTTAAATATATGCGAAGCGTTTTGACAGAGGACGATAAATGTGACACTGAGATCCGTAGATGTATTGGGATGGCCAATGACGCATTCGAAAATATGGGCAGAGACAGGAGGATTTCTTTGGTAACAAAGAAAAGAATACTGAACTGTTACTTGACACCTCTCCTTCTTTACGGCAGAGAATGTTGAACGATTTCCTCAAAGATGAAGAAGAGACTCGAGGCGACGGAGATGTGGTTCTATAGAAGGATGATAATGATAACATGGACCGAGTGTTTGAGCAACGATGGGGTTTTACAGAGATTGCAAACAAGGAGGAGGCTTATACTTAAGATCAGGAAGAGGCAGCTGAAGTTTCTGGGACACATAATGAGGAAGGAAGGCCTGGAGAATCTGATACTCACGGGTTGAATAGAGGGAAAGAGAGACAAGGGAAAACAACACATGACATACCTGGTGGGCAAGTGGATGACAGAACATGGTCTGGGGGGAGGAAGCAGAGGGAAGGAACTTGTTGAGAGCTGCAAGGGATAGAGGGAGGTGGAGAGCCATGATCGCCTACGTCCGGAAAAAACATGGCTCATAAAAAGAAAGAAAGGTTTGTCGCACTGCTTTCCGGACATGCGTACTTATAGTTTTGATATTACTGTGGTCACGTGATCGAAGTTTGAACCTGATCGCGCCACTGTTCTTGCTGATGTCCCAATAAAAACTGAAGAACCAATCATTGTGGAAGGATGGTTACTGAGTGAAGTAAGCGTTAAGACAGAAGATTATGAGGATACTTAGTAAATGCCCCTTTGAACAGGTTAAGAATGTAGTGTTCGGGTAAGAATCGAAGCTGAGGGATTGTTCCATGTGGGGAAAATAGAAACGGCCTACCTCACAAACGCTCTCGTATCTGTCTGGCCTGTGGATTGAGAAAGGAAAGAAAAGATCCAAGATGGCGTCCGTGACTTTTAATATTCACGGTCTCGTGCAGTCACGCAAAGTCGCGTTACACACATGCTAATGAGGTGTGTCTGGGCTCCATAAAAGCAGGTTGCTTGGAGACATTGGCAGACCAACATTACACCCGTGCTTGGTGTACATCGTTTTGTGTTGCAGCGTGTCAGACATTTTTCAGACGGAAAGAGTTGCGTCCCTTACACTGTTGAAGTCGACTCATTCGCTACATTCCAGAAAGTTAACGGGAAAAAGATGCCCGAGTGGAATTTACAAATAAAATATAGAGTAAATGTGGACGATTCACCTCCGTGGACGCTGCACGGTGCGCCCTAACAGTAAAGGCCTGAACTGGTAGAAATAAAGAATGGAGCTCATCGGAATTTTTGCTATGAATCGTGATAGACTAGCAATTGGCTAACAACGTTGTGTCTATAAGAAAGTGTCTACAGAGTGGACAATAAGACTTCTGCAACAAACCGGGAAAGCGATTTTGAATTCTATCAAGGGTTGAAAGTGAGGAATAGGCTACTCTACGCCAGACATGTAAGATGTAAAACTTGATTTTTGATTCTGAATTTCAGTTAAGCAAATTAACCAGAAAAGCTATTCGAAGTTTTTTTTTTCTTGCTTCAAAAAATATGACATAAAATCTTCATCGCTCTAGTATTATACAGTTCTAGTTTGCAGACATATCTTAAAGTGTTGTTAGTATGATATGGAAGAGCAGTTAAGTGAAACTTGGAAAAATCCGATTTGATGGTTGTCAAATCTTATGAACGCTCTGTGAATTGAAAAAGTCCCAGACAGAGACAAGCAAGGGCGCCTTGAGTAGAAGTGATGGAAAGAACATTAATATGAAGCCAGTCGATGTAAAATCGGTCAGCTTCTAATTCATCAGTAAAAGGCGATTAAAATAGGCTGGAAACACGGTGCAAATAATCTTGTTGTATGAAGGAAAATTGATAATGAAATGGGTCAAAAAGATAATGTTTTTCATTCAAGCGACGGCTAATTTTCTTTCCTAATCGGTCACGGCTAATGGTTTCTTTTGTGCCTGGTTCGTTGTTTAAAATAGTTCTTTTGTTTTAAACGATACTCCCATACGCACACACGACCTAGTCAGATCGATAATTTCATAGCTAAATCATGTAAAATGCATTGATTTTGTCGTAACAAGTAGGTTATCAACATAGTCTTGTTTTTTGTCAATGCACTTAAGAAGTGAATATATATATATATATATATACATATATATATATATATATATATATATACATACACATACATATATATATAAATACATACATACATACATACATATATATATAAATATATATATATATATATATATATATATATATATATATATATATATATATATATATATATACCAGTGTAACAGTAAAATTGTCCAAATCGTGTAACAGCAAAATTGTCCTATATATATACAAATACATATATATATATATATATATATATATACATACACACACACACACACATATATATATATATATATATATATATATATATATATATATATATGTATGTGTATATATATATATATATATATATATATATATATATATATAACAGTCGCGATGTCATCAGTTCCCAATTATATATTGATGCTGATGACACAACTATTTGCTCCTGTCAGTTCTGTGGGTGACAATAAACTACATCCGGCCACAAGGTCTCTGATCGGGAGATTGTAATTGCTCGCCTTTCTTGGTGTGAAATGATTGGAATAAAATTGTGTGGAGCGGTATTTGAGAAGCATACTTTCTATAAAATAATTGACAAAGATACTTTTGAAATCTTTACTATATTTTTCATGACTGCAAACAAAAGATCTAACTTTTACATTTAATATATGAAGAAATTGTACATATTTCTCTCTCTCTATATATATATATATTAGTCCAAAAGCGCAAGTCATCGTGCCAGAGACTTTAAGCGGAATAATCTTGTTTATAATATGTTTATTAAGTCAGAGTATACACTCTTTTCTATAAACTAACTAAGGCCCGATCAGTATAATCGTAAATATAAAGCACAGGTTGGTTCGGTAGGCGTTGAAGAAAAAAAAAGTGCCTGTAAAGAGTTATTTAACATGGATTAAATACGCTATATACTAGACGGACATATTCAGTATCGAATAGCCAGCCAATTATATATATATATATATATATATATATATATATATATATATATATATATATATATATATATATATATATACACAACATGTATATCTCTAGTCCCCAGAAGATAAGACGTTTTGTCATATTGACACTATTTGTCGTAAAAATCACTGCTAAATCCTTTGAGTTATTCGGCTAGAAAGAGAGCAGAATAAAAGGAAAGAGAAAAAAAGATCACATAGGCCTTCAGCAATGGTACTAACATTCATACTCTAGTGTCTAACTTCAAATCCATACAAGAACCATCAAGAAAATGGCGAATAAGTTTAATAAAAAGGAACAGTAAAGGAAAATTTGGACCAGGAAGTAACACAAGAAAAGGGATCATCATTTCAAGTTAGAGCTAAATAGATCAATTATAAAAAAATCCAACTCAATCAATAAGACATTTAGTACATGAGAGAGGAGGTTCATCTATGACAATCCAAATAACAGTGAAAAAGGACTTGAAAATAAAATCGTACGTGAAACCTGGGAGGCATATTGTTACTCCAGGAAAATAGGTCAGATGGTTAGAAAGGGCGTAGATCACCTTGAAAAATGTTGGAAATGACCCTGAAATAATATATATATATATATATTGAACTATATTTCAATTCTTCATGTGCTTCTGATTAATTAATGATGAACATGTCATTTCGATTTAGGATCGATTTAATCACGATTCATCTGTTAAGCTTGGAGAATAATTATCTATTTTTATTGCTCAATGTAGAGTCCAATAGAGTTATAAAAACGGTGGCGTATCCACTAAGATATCTTTAATCATTTCTAAGACATAACGGTTCAAAGCTTAATCTGACAATTATACAATTTTGCTGCTACACGAATAGGACAATTTTACTGTTACATCCTATATATATATATATATATATATTCTCCAGCAAGACATTCATTTCTGTAGTTTACTGCTACCAGCAAGCAGAAATATTTCGCCTCCCGATGATGATCATTTTGGCCGAAACTAGTCGAGGAATCTAAATGAAATAATAATGAAAAAAAAAAAAAAAACGAAAGAATATTAATCTACAACCCAATGTGTCTGAAGATTTTAATTTTTAATATTTTTTATTGTTCAATATATATATATATATATATGGTGTAATTAGGAACCAGCTGTTCTTTTAAACAATATTCTATTAACTGCTCCAATAAATACGACTCAACATAATCCTTTCCAAAACAGAAACTACAATATGGAATTGGAATGAAAGTTGTGGCGGCACATACTCTGAATCCATCATAAAAAATCAGGATGTGCAATTAGTAAATACTAAACACTTCAAATACTTCGATGTATGGATCAGATAACAAATTTACTATAGGAGAAAAAGAAATGAAACATATCATAGGCTGCGTTAGATGTAATTTCGTCCTTCCCGGCAATTTCCTACAAAACGAAAACCCGTGTCTTGTTCTTAAATAGCCTCGTCCGATCCAAACATTTATATGGATGTCATGCATAGCGCCAAACCAGTTTAGAAGTATCTAAACTGTCAGCTGCATACAACCGCTTTATAAGATCAATAGTTAAAATCGCTTTGAGCGATTGAAGTGTGAGGGTGTTCGTGAAGAGCATCCATTTTTAACGTTTTGGTCTGGCGCAACATAATCACATATATTGAACAACAAATAATAGACAGTATCACTTGAGAAATTCCAACAGCTAAAATAGTTATTGTATGTAACTCCAAGAGAAAATAATGACAGTTATATTGTTACAGCCCGGACGACTTCAAATAAAATGTTAAAAAGGAAACCCAGTATTGGAAAGAGCGAGAAAAGCTGCTTGCCTTTAGAAACCTATTTTCCTGAAAAAATGTTTCAAGAGAAAGATTTTATAAATTTCAACCGACAACATTACTAACTGTTCGCTCAATGAATGCCAAATGTTTCCTTATAAGGAAACGGCTAATGTATAAAGTATAGACATTCGATGTCTATTCAACTTGATCACCTTTTTTTCAGTTTCGGGGTAATCTACTGTAATCGTAGTTAACAATGCAGTTTGAAAAGGTAATGAAGAAATTAGGGTCTTCCGAATAAAAGCTTTCAAATTTTAACCAAACTCTTGACGATACATCGTCACTGAGCGAATCCTGAATTTTCGACTATCCCGATGAACAATTGTAGACTCATAGAAACCCCGTACCTTAAGCTCAACACAGACGTCAAGTGGAACTCGTAAATACGCTCTGTTGCTAAAGATACTTGAAAAATGGTTGGCCCATCCTACCGCGTTCGTGAGTATGTAACTTCTATTATCGTCTGTCTTTACAAAATTCAGATCAGGCATAAAATGGAGCACTGCTACTATATATGGACAAGAATCGCCCACTTTTCTCTTTCCTGTCTCGATGTAGTGTCTCCACGGCCTTGTGGGTAATTAATTATTTCCCACCCCACAGCTTCTTTCCCAAAGACGAAATATTCCAAGCCTCTCGCTATTCTGTCGCTATTTTCATTGTTCCACCAATTCTAACCTTCATGCCTAAGATCCACCATTCCACGCACATTGTAACGAACCACCTTCATTCTCTTTGCATGTCATTGGTGAGATGTAAGTTCCACACGAAAAGCTTCTTTCCATAAACCGGTACTTTTTGGAATCGATTCCAAAGAGGATGATTTCTCGGTCACTGCAATCTTAACCTTTTCAAGCCTAAGGTTAACTGTCATATATCCTACATATCCTCATAAATTGTGCTCCTACTCTATAACTCTCCATATCGATTGGCTCTTGGGCCTTATACAGAGCAAATATTATTGTAAAACGTTTTCTTGCATATTGGAGATTTAGTAAATTGTTTCTCAGTCTAGAAAGGATTCATAATATTTCAATCGGTTCGACTTTTTTCTCTGCAGATTATAGGGCAGATATCTCAGTCAATCTATTTATTTGCCAAACTGCTGGCGACATATTCTATAGTTTCAGCCTACTTATTGTTTGGAGATCTGAGAAGCACTTCTACAAATTCAGAGTCCTTGTCGTTTGGAGTTGTGATCACCTATTCTACAAATACAACCTCCTCGTCATTTAGGGATCTGATTAAATCATATACAAACTCAGCCTCCTTGACGTTTGGAGACCTGACCAGCTCATCTACAAATTCAACTTCATTATCGCTTGGAGATCGGAGCCGCACTTCTTCAAATTCAGCCACCTTATCATTTGAAGATCTGACGACCTTATCTGCCAATTCAACCTTATTGTCGTTTGGAGATTTGATTACAAATATAATATTTGCCTGGAGGGGAAAATGGCCATAATAATTTCAGGAACAATATAAATTCCTAAAACAAAGGATAGTTTCTTTTGACAGATATGAGTAAAAAATTATTCAAATCTTCCGAACGCAGAGCTTGAAAATATACATTTTATACACCAGCAGTGGTAATTTTGAAGGTGTTTTCATTTAAATTATTCCTCTGAAGAGTTTGATGAGATGGTGGTATATTTTGAGCATCATGTCGAAAAAGAAAAGTGATGAATCCTAGCTGCAGAAAATTATGATTCTGCTTATGCTCATTAACATATATCTGTAAAGAACTAAGCATCTAAACACAGGGTCAACCGATTATCTCTCTGCCAACCAAGTCTGAATTCTAGCTCCGCCAATCATGTAGAAAATAGAGCGAAATATCAAGTAGCATGTAAGCACGGAGGTATATAAAATTAGAAAAGATCCTCTGAGAAGAAATGAAAAAGAGCAAAGAAGTAAAACGTAAGTAAAAAAAAGCAGTAAGGAGAGTTCTTTTATGAAAATGTTTCTTATAGAATAAAAGGAAGAAGTACTTTATTGTTGAAACCTTTTTTTTTTATATATATTTTTGTAAACATTTAGTTCCGTCTTTTCCTGAAATGTTACAATCAACAATACTCAACAATCAATTATTATTTGCGTTTTTATAACCAGCAGTATTTGTTTGTGAACCAAGTGACAGCAAGACTCTAAAATATCCCAACGCCATCCTCAGTGTTATGCACTGGTTAATATTATTGTTCTTAGTTAATTGTGTATTTCAATTTCAAAATTAAATATCTGCTTGTGGTCAGGGGGAGTGTCAAACAAGTTTAAGTGACAGCAAGATGTGATGTAGCGCCCTGGACATCAGTGGGGGAATTGAAATCGGTGAGCCGGGTTCAATTTCTGTGACATTGATTTTTCATAAGTATGACCATAGAAAACCATCTCTTTCCCCTATAAGTATGTCTTAAATAGCAGGATAGACATGACTCTCTCATATTGCGCGGCAAATAGTATAATAGAAGAAAAACACTGAATATCAAACCCTTGGGGGAAGGCAAATGGGGGCCTCTTAAATATCTTTTCTAAAAATGGATGTCAGTTCACTGATAATAAAGAAATTGAATCAGCGGACAGTCGAAATCGCATACGTTCTGAACGAACATAGCATTTAAATTATTTCATATATACTGCAGCATTTGGGGCACCTCAAGGCGGTGTAATGGTTAGCAAGCTTGGCTCGCTAGAACAATTACAACTGAGTAGTGAGTTCGATCCTCACTGGGTGCCCCCTAATTTCGGCCTTGTGCCACATCTAAGCTACGCTTGGGAAATCCCTATATACTGCAGCATTTTTCTGAATATTGAAATGTTCCTTTGTATTGAGTGAGAGCAGTATATCAATTTTGAATTCTTCTGTAGTTTATTGTTGCTTATCACATCCACTCCCCCTACCTATTGTGATGAAAGCCCAGTCAAGAGTCCCCCGCTGGAGGTTAAATGCTGCCCGACAGGCTGGCTCTTTAGCAAGTATGTATATACAGTGCGGTTCGCGCTGTACAAGCCCCAGTGGCCATTCGGGATATACATACACACACACACACATATATATATATATATATATATATATATATATATTAAAAAAGAAGAGGGGTGCCGCAAACGTTTTTGGTTGTAATGTGGATTTATTGAGAAAAATATTATACTTTGTTTTACATAATTTCACGACACGTGTTTCTGGTCTGGTCTCGCAACCGTCTTCAGGTGAAAGTGGAGATTTTTACATATTATTAAAAATAATTAATTTTTCTTCATGTTCAATGTGGAATATTCTCGATATGCGGATGTTGACAACTTAAGAAGTACGTGTGTGTGTGTGTGTGTGTGTGTGTTTATGTATGTGTGTGTGTGTATGTGTGTGTACTGGTTCCATGTAGCTTGGGAAATACGTGTGTATATGTGTGTGTGTACTGACTACTTGTGGTGGGATAGTGTGTATGTGTGTGTATGCGTGTATAGGTACAAAAAAGTTTACGAATTCCTCGTAGTAAGGAAATATACGCACGCATATATACACGCATGCTGACAGGAACACGCCAAAATAGAAACAGATCCAAGAGCACATAGAGGTCACTAAAACATTAAAAGATTAAATGCCGATAACTACTCGCTGGACAAACCTTAATTGTTTTATGACCCTTCACGCAGAACTCTTCATTGACAATTCTAGAAAGAAAATTCGGATTGCCAACACACAAACAGAATGTCTCATATCGAGAATATTCCACATTGAACATGAAGAAAAATTAATTATTTTAATAATATGTAAAATCTCCACTTTCACCTGAAGACGGTTTGCGAGACCAGACCAGAAACACGTGTCGTGAAATTATGTAAAACAAAGTATAATATTTTTCTCAATAAATCCACATTACAACCAAAAACGTTTGCGGCACCCCTCTTCTTTTTAATATACATACTTTTCTCTCGTTGGAACCACTGCAACATATTTCTTTTATATATATATATATATATATTTCTAACCATGAGACCCGGGTTCGACTCTTACCGTGGTCGAATTGTCAGGAAGGCGACTTACTGAGGTTATCGGACTGGATCGACGTCAATCCCAGCGTGCGATACCCTTGGAAAGTAGCTGAAAACCATACCACAGTTTGACCCAAGCATTGTGAGTGAAATTGGGTAGAGGGAACTCTTGGAGGCCGTCGACAGCTGTGCTAGCACGAAACCGAAAGTCATCATGGCCGAGGGCTTGAGCGTGCTGGGTCTTGTTCAAATTGTTGATCACGCTAGATAACACGATCACCCATAGAAACTGTAACTAAGGTCTGCTCAGCATAGTTACAGTATAAACCATAGGTAGGCTCTGCGGGTGTTGAGCAAAACACAAATGTACCTGAGTCAGCATCAGCAAGAAGGATTGGCTAGCCGCCCCAGTAGACGGGTATCCTCGAATACGAGTGGTTAGCTATTTTATATATATATATATATATATATATATATATATATGTGTGTGTATATATATATATATATATATATATATATATGTGAAAATTGTGTGTATATATATATATATATATATAATTATTTATATATTCAATCCAACCAAATATATATATATATATATATATATATATATATATATATATATATATATATATATATATATATAATTATTTGTATATTATATGCGCGCTACTTATTAGAAAGCGCTCAATATCAGAGATAGAGCTAACATATTTTGGTTGGATTGATGTGAGTTTGTGACCTGGGTTTCTCGCTTTTTCTGACGATCGTAAAAGCGTGAAACCCAGGGTCACAAACTCACATCAATCCAACCATATATATATATATATATATATATATATATATATATATATATATATATATATATATATCTTTAAAGTAATTATTTTGCCGAGAGGTATATGAAGTATAGACTCATTATGTTGTCATATATTATCGTAGGCTTAATACATTTTTCTAAGAAGCGATTTAGTATCATTTCAGCTCCACATGTAATTAGGCTTGGTACAAATTTAGTGATTATTTTTTGTCATAGTCTCGTCACATCTCCTAACCTTTACATATCAATTTTCACTTTCCGTGTCGCTTCTCTGCCCATTTTTTTGTGGAAAGTACTTTTATATGCCGTAAAATTACGCCGATTTCCTTTCTATTTCGTCAGTGTTCATTTCTAATTAAGTTGTCACGAAGGAGACATACTTTTTGAGAAACTCGTATCCACATAAATGGAACACGCATTTTAAATTCTATAACAATTTGATATTTATACTATTTCTCTTGGTTAATTCCTACGCAAAGTGTTGGAGATAATTGTGTATCTCTAATCATCTTCGAATTTAAATATGCAGACTTGACAACATGATCACGAACACACTCAACGGAATTTGTATATTTTCAGGAGACAGTAACTTAGTTGAAAGGCCTTAGTAAACGCGACGTATTTCCATCAATTTAAATTTTTCTAGACAGAATTTATTTCTAAAATTTATCAATATTATGGAGACTAAAACATATTGGACAGTCCTATTGGTGGAACTTACAATACACTGACTGCAAATCTTGCAGATGGCAAAGCTACCTATCGGATAAAATGCTCTGAACGCAAGTTTATGCACAACTAATGCTTACCTATAGGCTCAAGTATAAATACAACCAATTTTTAGCTATAGAATCAAGTATAACCATGACCACTGTTTACCTATAGTCTTAAGTATAAAAAAGGCTAATATTTAACTATAACCTCAGGTATAAAACAGCCAATGTTTATCTATGGATTCAAATATAAGCATATTACATGTTTATCTATGTACTTTAGTATAAATATGACCCATTTTGGATTATAAGGTCAAGTATAAACCCAACCAGTATTTAGCTATAGACACATATATCAAAACAATCACTGTTTACCTATCAAGTATAATAAATAACTGATTTTAATATTAAATAAACCAATAACGGTTGGTATGTCATAGAAACCGTCAATTACATCCATAAAGTTTATATTCAGTTTTAATATAGCTTTGGACGTTTTCATGAAAACAGAATGCAATAAAATTGCCAAAACTATAAAATCAACGTAAGAAATAACTGCCCGTTTCATATTGCTATTAAAGTCACTGAAACTAAATTACAAATTTCCCCAACCACAACCCAGTCGAGAATGACCTTCAGAAGCCTTCATCTGATCATCATTTACTGGGGATATACTTGTTCCGAAATTGAATTTTGATCTTTCGTCATTTTCCTTTGTCTCTTTTATAGATTCTCGAATATTGAGCTTAGTGACCGTTAATACTTCGTGATTTTCCAATGGACGTGTCATAGATTCAGGAATATTGAGCCAAGCGGCTTTCGTTAATTTTCGACTTTTCCTATTTTGTATTAATTCTGCGTTAATCGGTTTAATATATAGCGCTTTCCTGTTGCATTGTGATTTTGTTCAGTTTGTGATCGTTGCACTATTCAGGAATATTGTCTTTCGTTACTTTCACCTTTTCCTTGGTCTGTGTTGTATATTCAAGAATATCGTGTCTTGTCGATTTTGTAACCTTGTGATATTCCTGTTTTGTGAAAGAAGTCTATTCATACGCCAAACAGCTTTTCTGAATCTGATGTCTGTTCATAGTTGTATACTCACGAATTTTGCGTCTCTTGCTTTTCGTTATTTTATATTTTATTTTATTGTATCTGTGCTAGTTCTGTATTTATGTATTTTGTCTGTTGCGCTTTTTGTTACAGTGGTTTGTAAAAATTGTATAATTATAGGTATTGAATTTAGTGCGTTTTGATACTTTCGCTGAGTTTGTGATAGTTTTTATTCATAAAGAGCGTATCATACGTAGGTATATATTCATAGATAGTATATTATACAGGAATATAATAAAAGTTTATGTTATTCAAATATTAAAATATGGCGTCTCATTATGCTCAAAGGACAAAAAGCGTCAACTAAGATAAGTTTTTGTCTTTATCCATATTGTCCACCTTCGTATCTGAGTATGTCTTTCTATTAGAGCGGCTAGCCCTCCCCTGTTGTAGATGCTCGCTCAGGCACATTTGCTTTTGTTCAGTACCTATAGACCCCATAAGTGGTTTATACAGCAACTGTGCTTAGTCGCAGTTTCGAGAAGATGGTGCATTATCTGGCGTGAACAAGACCAGTAGGCTCAAACACTCGGTCACGATGACTTGTGACTTCGTGCTAGCACAACCATCGACGCTTCTCAAATAATTCCGCTGACTCAATTTTATTCGCGGTTTTCAGGTACTTTTCAAAGATTCCGCATGCTTGCATGGCCTCCCTAGGCCGATAACATCAAATAGTCACTTTCTTGACAAATCGACCATGGTGAAATCCACATCCAGGTCTCATGGTCGGAAAGTGAACGTGCATATATATATATATATATATATATATATATATATATATATGTGTGTGTGTGCTTCGTTGAATAATATAGGCATATTGTGTCTACTTATTTTTATACTTAAGTACTTGGGTTAAAAACTATGATGGATTTCCTCTCAACATCAAGAATCTGATTAGACAAATGGAAATGATTAGTATAAAAATAAGTCGACACAATATATCGATATTATTCAACGAAACCTATTTGAAGGACGATATATATATATATATATATATATATATATATATAAGTATAGGATTGATGTATACGGAATGGATTCCAATAACCAACAATTACTATTCTTAAAAGAGTGCTCAATACATAGTAGAACAGATATAAATATTTATTTAAAAATTATAACATAAATAAGTTATAAAATCACTACAAAAATAGCCATTTTGTTTCAACACATCCACACTTGATAAGACACTGGAGGTGTTGAAACAAAATGGCTATTTTTTAGAGATTTTTATAACATATTCATGTTATAATTTTAAATAAATAATATATATATATATATATATATATATATATATATATATATATGAAGAAAAATATATACGGAAAAACAAACAAAATCCTTATATACAATTATGCTGTTTTAATGTTAATATGTCAACGTCGAACGTTTCGGTCTAATAAACCATCTTCAGGACATATTCATAAATTATAACATTATCAATACAACATGACAAAGACGATGTACATAAGAACAAGACTTATCCAAACAGATAACTGAAAGTTTTATAAGATCAGCGCCCCGTTTAAAACATGGTCACGTTGTCGTCACGTGGGCGACGCTGTGAAAACGTATTCCTAAAATTTGAGTATTTTGAATGAAAAATGAAAAGAATTCTATTTTGAACTAAAATTTATATGTACGCTTGTCGAGCATTAATCTCGCTAGAAAAGGGGAAATACTAAAGAAGCCAGGTCTAGTATTCACCGTGCGTGAGATAGATATTATGCCTGCTTCATAAATCCGCCTAAGATTTTTATTATGAAAATATTTTAAAATCTTCACGGAATCAAAATCGAAATTATGATCTGCTTTAGTTGTGTGTACAACTATAGCATTGTTTAAATTCCCGAGGGCGAATATCTCGTTTATGTATATATATATATATATATATATATATATATATATATATATATATATATTAGCCAAATTAATGACAAAGTAAAAAGTTCTGTGCGGATTTTGTCATTTAAAATATATACTGGAGTGAAGTTTTTGCTGATGGAATTTTATATGTAAGAGTGGGGGAGAATATAAGAACCTAAACGAAGTCAAATAATTCAAAATGGAAGAATGGGCCATCCAGACAAATCCAACGAATAATGATATATTATTCCACCTATCGACTCTCACAAATTCAATTGAAATAAGTTATCTTAGCTTAACATAAAACTTGTTATAACGTCTTCTAAGATAACAAGAAACTTAAGTAATACAAAACAAAATAATATTAATCTGGAACTTGAAGTGGGGGACTTTATTCTATCATTTGTAATGATTGCCACAGAAAATATACAGGAGAAACATCGGGAAATTTAAATACAAGGTTATATAAACACAAAAGGGATCTTTTACAAAACAACACACTCAGTGCATTAGTTGCTCACAGTAAAGTGTCTGACTATAGTTTAGATTTAAAAAAATGATGCTTTAATTAGACGAGAACGCAATTTACTAAAACGAAAGAGTATAGAAAATGCTTTGATCGCTAGATCACCCACAGTAAAATTGCTTTCAGGTTCACTTTCTTGGCAGATCTTCTATGTAGGATAGTAAATGTGCTAAAATAGAAACATAAGGAAACTGGGCAGAATTAGCTACCCTATATACCCAGATGCATGTAAAAAATATTAAGTTGGAAGCTTTTTAATCGAAATGAAAGACGGGGAGAGAGGTAACGACCAGAAAAGGAATTGACGATATAAAAGAAAGAAACAAGGAATAAATCCCGAAAGAAAGTAAAAACTGCGAGAAAGAAAGAAAATATAATTAAAATTGTCAGATCAAAGAAAGAAAGTAGTGCTGATGAAGGAATACATCTTGAAAGAAAGTCGAAACTTCGAGAAAAAGAAGAAAGAAAATATAAGTAAAAACGTAATTAAAATTGTCAATGAAAAGAAAGAAACTAATGTTGACGGAGGAATAAACGTTGAGAGAAAGTCGAAAATGTAAGTAAAAAGTAATTAAAATTATCAGATAAAGGAAGAAGAAAAAGTAAAGAACTAATGAAACTAAACGCTAAATGTTTCCAACATGTTTAGTGTTTCCTATCTGTTCATATGATTAGCACACACACGGATGCATTCATTCTGTGTTGATAAGCGTATACATGTAAGTGCATTTAAATTCGTATTAAATTAGCCAGGTAATTCAAATGCGTTCCTCTTATGTTTACGTCTAATTACTCTATTTACATGATTCGGACAATTGTCCTCATCTTTGTTGCCATATTTATCATAGTTGTACGCTCCGGCCTTCTCCATATCGAACTGAACTCTTTATTTCGCTCGCTAGGGTAGACTGTTCTAGTTCCACGTGCCATATATAACGTATGTCAGTTATCAGTTATCTCCTGTTAATTCCCCTCTCCAAGTTCTCCACCGCCTTAACCAAGTATTGAACTCACACACTGGGTCCTGTCACTGGATATAACTAACGCCTTTATCCACTGTGCTATGTGTCGTTGAGGACATCTGTGTGTGAATTTCAAGGTATTATAAACCTAATTTTCATCAGCAACCTATTTTACCAGTGCTCATATTGCAATTTTTGCTGTTATCATTGCAGTTTTTTTTTTTTTTTTACTAGAGCTCATATTGCAATTTTCATTGTTTTTATTGACGGATACGTCTAATTACGTCTAATTTACTATAAGCAATTGTTATAAATGTTAAAATCAAACATTTGAATGGTAATATTCAAGGGAGGCGTGTAAACATGCAATGGGATCCCCATCCAGCTACTCACCGACCAGACACATGGAACCCCGCGTTGCAACTCTATCTTCGTTCGTGCCGGTATGCAACAAAACCTCGGAAACAAAATTTGAAGAAAACGATACAACGAGAAGCGAGAACTCGAACCTTGTTTGCAATATATTTAGTTGTTTAATTCAAGGATTCTCTTGCACTGCGTGGGTGGATAAGTAGGTGACATATGGAAAAACCTCTATCACTTCTGTATTCTCCACCCTTCCTCTCACCATTCTTTGTTCGTTACACTATCACGACGCGCGGCTGGCAACTCTAATGGGCGGCATCGAAACTGCTCCGAGGGCCAGTATGTCCCGTGAATGAGTTTTCCAGAATACTACTCAAATATCACCCTTAATATAGACCTGCAACCTCAGTATTTAATTTGTTATCACTTAACCGCAAGCGTTTTTACTTATTTATCCCTTAGTTTATTAGTTTTTGGTCAAGTGGATGGCAGCTTTAAAAACCCCATCTCACAGACAATTCAGACACAGATAAAATCACAGACGCCCCCCTTCTATGTAGGCGTTCTGATCATAGGTTCACAGGTGTCCCTTAAGGGCCTGAAGTTAAATAATACGTATATACTCGTGCTACACATGTAGTTTAAAAATCTGAAATTTTCTCGTATTAATATGGTCCTATACAGTTTTCTTTGTATATGTGTATTTATGGAGAAATTTTGGAATTATGGATTTCGGCTCGGATTGAGGAATCGGAGAGCCGAGTTCGAATTCTAGTCGAGTTCATTATATTCATTTACATGCTAATATCTTTGTGAAATATATGAATCCATCTCTTCTTCTACTGCTATGGGTAAATCCTAGAAGAGACTGGGTTCTATAACCTTTGGCGGCAGGAAAACTCTGAATTCTAATCAGCCTGGAGAGGGTTGCGCTCCGTCAGGCTAATTGCACTAGTCACGTCACTTCAACTGCGACTGCAGTATATGTAGGCCCGCTAAGGCGCTAATGAATTACAGGACTTGTGACCGTGATTTATCCACGTATGTACATAACTATCTAGGTTTGCTTGTTTCCTAGTGTATAATCAGGATGCCAATTTTCTACCGTGATCTACGCTATTCCGTTACAGATTTCACTATTTGACATAATGCTTCTGAAACTGCTGCCAGTAATAAGATCATAGAATCAAGGATCCATATGTGATAGGACAATACGGCGCTGGTTCCTGAAGTTCCGCAGTAGGGATATGAGACTTGAAGATCAAGGTGGTAGATATCTGAAACATTGCATTTGAACAAAAACTCGCATTAAAGTGTTAGGAGATTCTCTCAGATAAAAGGTTTCAGCATTTGAACAATATCAGACCATCTCAAAAAATTGGCACGGTGAAGAAACTCGATAAATAGGTTCCACACAAAGTCTGCGAAAGTTAAAAGTTTGGAAGTATTTTCGATGCTGCAGATGCGAAATTCGAATGATCCATTTCTTGATCTAATATTGACTTGTGATGAGAAACGGATATCTTATGACAATCGTAAGCGATCGGCTCAATGGATTGGTAAGGAGGAAACAGCCAAACACTTTCTCAAACCGAAATTGCTCCACTAGAAGATTATGGTGACCGATTGGTGCTCAGCCATTGGCGTTAACATTTACAGCTTTCTGGGACCACACCAGAGAATCACCGCCAACGTTTACTACCAACAACTGGGTGATATGGACATTGAGTTAAGCAAAATGAAAGCGGCGCTGGTTAATCGACGAGACCCAATTCAACTTCATGACTATGCTCGACCACATGTTGCCATGACAACACTACAGAATCTCACCGAATTGAGATACAAGACTTTTGCACACTCACCATATTCTCCCTGATCTCCGGGCCACTAAGTACCACTTTTTCAAGCATTTTGACAATTTTTTGAGACGTTCTGTTGCAAAGAGGATGCAGAAACTACATTGAAAGATTTCTTGGCTTCCAAACATTTAGAGTTTTATCTTGTATTAATATCTTTCTTATATATCTCTAGTTTTTTTTATGTCTGTACATATATATCTAGGTCTGCTCTTTTCCCTGTGTATAATCATGATGTCATTGTTCAGTGATCTACACTGACATCTGTGCTATTCCGTTACAGATTTCACCACTTTGCTAACAATAAAAAGAGTCATATTAATTACATAAAAATAAGTACAGGCTTCCGATCGTTCTGTAGACGCCAGGGAGCGGATCAGAAGTATAGATACAACACTGACAGAAGTTGGCCCAGTCGAATAGGCCAGTTTCTTCGTTAATGCAGTAAATCGGAGTCAGCGGATCGATTTTTCTTTCCGTATCGACCATCGGCGCCATCATATGATTCTTCATTCCAGCCATTTTCTCCGGACCTATTTATCTTGCTTGTAACGTTCTTGCGTTCTTTTTTCTTTTCTTCCGGTTTTCATTCTTTCTCTTGTTTTATTTTCTTTTTTTTTCCTTCCTCGTTCCCATTTTACGTGTATGTCTCCCTTTTAAATAAATAGAAAGCGAAATTAAATTCCTTATTTCTCTTTTCTTTTCGTTTTTTTTTTTGCGTTTTTTATTTTATTTTCGTTGGTTCTTTGCTTTATATTTCTTTCTCTCCAGCTTTTTCTTCTGCTTTCATCTAACATTTTTAATTACTTTTTGTTTATATTTCTTTCTTTCTTTCTTTCTTTCTTTCTTTCTTTCTTTCTTTCTTTCTTTCTTTCTTTCTCCCTTCTGTTCTTAATTCCTTTCTTTCTTTCTTTCTTTCTTTCTTTCTTTCAAGATTTATGTCACCATCAACTTTAGTTTCTTTCATTCTTACTTTCTTTTTTCTTTCTTTCTTATAGTTTTCACATTCTTTCAAGATTTATTCCCACATCAGCATTTTTCTTTCCTTCTTTCTTTGCTTCTTTGTTTATTTATTTCTTTCTTTCATTCAAGATTTATTTCCCCACCAGCCTTAGTTTCTTTCCTTCTTACTTTCTTTTTTCTTTCTTATAGTTTTCACTTTCTTTCAAGATTTATTCCCTCATCATCATCTTTCTTTCTTTCTTTCTTTCTTTCTTTCTTTCTTTCTTTTTCTTTCTTTCTTTCTTTCTTTCTTTCTTATCCCTTTCCGTTGTCTCTTTCCATCTTTCATTTCGATTAAACAGCTTCCAATTCTTTCTCTCCAATTTCTTTCTGTTTTTTTTTCCATTTGTTTCTCCTTTTCTACTTCCCTTCCTTTAGTTCCGCAGTTTTGCTGTCTATGTTTCAAACTTTACGTCTTCCAACCAACTTTGGGAAACTTCCACATCTTGACCGACTGAGATAATAAACGCCAGGGTCGTCTTCATACGATATTTTATGACAAAAGCCAAGGAGACGCTCTGTCGTGAGCGATGCACGCAAGGCAAAAGTGTCCGTTTTCAATATAAGTAATACAAACAAGAAACAGTCCAGGAATCGAGTCACATGATGTTTTCCTTTTCATCGTGAGGAGGTATCTTGACTTTGAATAAACACACGGATAAATGCATTTAAAGATGGAATCAGAGTCAAGAATAGTAACGGGAACGTACAACAGTCGAAACAAAAAATGAATCACAATTGTAGCCTTTTGATGCTTATGATTTTTGTATTGTACATACGAAAACAAAAGACGGTAGGAAGATTGTATTGCGTCAATATGTAGGAAAGTTTTCTTAGTTAATCTTCAAAATGCTGGCATTTTTTACCGAGGTTCGAGCACTGACCAATATCTTGACACGAAATAAACAAATATTTCCTTCACACAACCGACATAATTATATATTTACTTAGCTTAAATATGTTGTCTGTAGGATATGAAATATACTATATCAAAACATAATAAATGACAGCAGCCATTTTTCTAATTAGTAAAATTAAATTCACAAAAACTTGCCTGAATAACTGAATTTCTTATATTTATATTATGACTCATATTTGATTATAAATACTTGAAAATATTATCTTACATATCTTTTTAAATTATTTTCACAAATATAACAACAATTATAAATTGTGTTTATATTTGCGAAGATAATTTAAGTAATAATAATAATAATAATAATAATAATAATTACTATATAATGAAGTGAAAATAAAATATTAATGATAACTTAATTATACCGCATAATAAATTTTTGGGCATAATGTCTAGCTTTTACTGCCAATAAAGACAACCTTTGCAGAATCTTAACTATCGGGAATTCTAAAGTGAAAATGAATTGTTAATGATGAGTTTTTCTTATGACATCTCTTGGGCAAAGAAACTGAATTGACTCTACCTATCAAAGTATAATAGACTATTATAAACAAAATCTATGGCCAAGGTGGTTAAATCATGTCCAATCAGTTTCCTCTAAATCTTTATTAAATCATCGGATGCCCATGACGGTAGACATAATTCACATTATTTAACAAAAAGCAATAAGCAAAAAAACAAGGCATCTACTCAAACACGTCTATCCACTAAAATATAATTTTTAAATAAGAAATAATATTGAATGAAAAAAAATCCATTACTTTCTTTTATATATATATATATATATATATATATATATATATATATATATATATATATATAATAATAAAAAGAACAGTAAGATATATAATCCGGTGTTCTTAGCAATTATTTTAATTTTTAAGAAACAGTGCTCGATACAAACAGTACAGCAAAATATTATAATTATTTTCTTTTTTAAAAATATGATTCCATCGCGACACAGAAATTTCTATGTTACAAAACTATAGAAATTAAACATAAAATCCTGTGTTTCGTTCCATTGTCAAGCGATGCTAGGAATAACTTTCTAAGAAATTTACTTAATTTATAAGCGCAGATGATCTTAATATTTTGAGTTGTTAAAGTTAAGGAAAATTCAGTCTATTTTAATTAGGGGTGGTTGGGGTTTAATTTCCCTAGACAATTTCTGTATCAAATATATGTTACAAAATCAGGTTAAGTTTATATATATTATATATATATATATATATATATATATATATATATATATATATATTACAATAAATAGTAAATCTGTTAGTTTATTATTCAAGTGGATCCTAGTAATATCGAATATTAAAACTGATCCACACAAAGATTCAATGTATTTATTATAAAAGAGCAAATAAATTACACAACAAAATACAAAATTACCTCATATGGCGGGAAGATGTATACATCTATTTCGATCAATGAGAAGTACGTTAGTCGTATTCATCCCCGGTGTATAGACTGTGTTCGTGTCCGAATTCGGGATTTAAAATTTAATTTTGACAGCAGTCGAAAAATTGATCGATTTTTTTGCATGGTAGCATGCTAGTTAACATTCGTGTCAGTCAGCTGTTGGCTCGTACGCTGGAGAATGGAATCTTCCTGCCTATTCGTGGCAGCCAGCTATTGGCCAGTACAAAATGGCAGCAAACTACATGAAAACTGCCGTAGAAGCATGATTATTTCCACTATCGATGGGAGTTGGGAAATTCAAAGTCGGTCTTGGCCTTCCCGCTAACTTGGAGCATGTGCATGTAAATTTTGGTGCAAATCCGTCGAAAATTGCGGCCATGCATTCGTTATACACACACATCCTGCCTTTTATAGATAGAGATATCACATTCTTTTATCCATTTTTGCGCACTGGGCGATTTGAGTTTATTTGTTTTTTACGACTTATCAACACCTTGTAGTTAAAAATCAATCAATGATTAAACATGGTCTCATGCGAATGAAATCAATTGGTTTTGAAAAGGATTTTCCTTCGTCGGATCTCGGAGACTGGTGGTACAGAATGATAAAGAAATTTAATAATTAACAGAGACTACATCACTTGAAGATTTCCAACAGCATCGACAACTAAAATAGTTAACTTTCCACACTACCTTAAGCAAAAGTTACGGAATTAATGATTGACTGATTTGTTTTTTTTACGGTTTATCAATTTCTTTGTGGTAATTTAAACCCGAAACATATTTTGGACTGTAAGAATAATTCATTCTGTTTTCAATTAAATATGTCATCAACAACTTTTTAATGAATATCAATGATTATTTCGGATACAAGTATTATTTAACCCATAGATGGACTCATACCTTTCTCAGGAGCATTTGCAGCGTAAGTGTTTGTAACGAATTCGACTGGAACTCGAACTCGGATCTCCGACTTCTCATTCTGATCCGCTATCTACTATAGTGTTATAGAATTCTTATAGGTCAGAGTTCATTAAAGATATGAAATGATAGGCAAAAATGAAATGGAGGAAGAAGGCAAGGAATAGCGGCATGAAGATATTTCAATTAAAAAAGATGCTCATGCAATATAACATGGAATACTAATAAATAGGATCTGAGAAACGCAAGTACCGTGGTTTTATTGCCAGAAGGGACGATATTCACATTGTAATTCAGCTTGGGTTGCTATTAAATTTGAAAGATGATAACCAGACTGGAAGTAATATTGCATCGACATCTTAAAACCCGTATTCTAAAACGCTTTTGAATTAGTAATAATTTTTTTTTGTTTCATCTTTGGAGGCAAGATATTAAAGGCAGCCTTGTTTTTTCGCATATTCAGTTAGTGATAATTACATGACTATTTTATCTAGTTGGTTCGAACTGAGTTCAATGCTATGGTACCCTTCAACGTTCATCAGATATCTTCTGTGTTCTAGGATGTGAAATAATCTTGTGTTGAGGAAGCCTGTGTGTACCATCTCAAACATGTCACGCTCGTCGTATGCTTCTGAATGTACGTGGGATGTATGAAAGGACAAATTTGAATGATAGTTTGAACTAAAAAAGACATTTTTTTTCTAATTATGGAAGTCGACCAATGAAAACATCGATCCTCCTATTGCAAATGCCACGCAGCAAAATGGCCATCTAGTCCGTGAATTATCCTACGTGTATTTTCCGTATTTGTTTTTTGGTTTGTTCCTTCTTTGACTTCATGCAAATTCTTATCTGATCACAAGTTCCAGATATCGAAAATTTATTCGAAGTATTCGCCTGAATAGAAATATCAATCGTTCTTCGTATCAGCGAATACACAGGTGTGTAATTCTGATATTGAGATTAATGAATTAATATGAATTTTCACCAGGTAAACATATATAAATAGTGGGTGGCAGATAGCGGTGTGGCAGGGATAGTACAATAGTACATTACAAAGAGCTACGACGGAGACAAAGTTGTGACGGGCTAATGATCGTCCACGTCCAGAAGGGACGCGACACATAGATGAATGGCTGATGTATACGTATCTCATGTTTTCAATACGATTCTTTTGATCGCTGTCACTCAATGTCATATTAAGACGCATTATAAATATATTAAACATATTTATTCATAATTTAGCCTTGTTTTTTAATAATACGTTTTATATTAGGAATAAACTTCAGAAGAAAGAACTAAAAAAATCTGTAATGTTGAAAACCGGAAAGAAACAAATACAGAACAACCTCGGCCCTCGAACGTCTCACATGTCGAACAGAAAATTGGAAATCAAAATGCCTCTCTTATTGAACCAAATTTCGGTTCTCGAGCAACATTGCCGAACTGAGCCGAACCGAGCCGATCCGAGCCGAACCGAGCCGATCCGAATTAACCCGAACGAAATCATTTCTGAGTCGACTGCCGTGTTGCATACATTCGTGTGATGTGCTGTGTTTTCCTTTTCCAATTTTATTGTACTGTACCTTTTTTCTCTTCATTAGCCTTTAGGTAAAAAAAAAAAAAATGTTTCGGCTCTCGAACAATTCGGTTTAGAACAGCCTTTCAGAACAAATTATGGCCGAGCAGCGAGGTTGCTCTGTACCCCAAATTAATATTGGTACATGCATTTATAGTTTTGGCGGGACACTTTCAGGCGGTGTAATAGCTAGTAAGTTTGTCTCTCTAGATCATTTACAACTGAATAGTGAGTTCGATCCTCACTAGATGCCCCATATTTTCGGCCTTGCGCCATATTTAAGCTATGCTTAAAAAATCACCATTTATAATTTTGCTCGGGTATTCGATGTCATGGTTAGCAAGTTGTCTTGCTAGATAAATTACGACTGAATAGTGAGTTCGATCGTCACTGGACGCCCCATACTTTCGGCCTTGTGCCACATCTATGTTTCACTCAGTTAATCATGATATACATGATGGTCTGAATGTCCTGTCACCCCTATACAATATATTTTTCTTTTTCAGATGGCTGACACGAGCTCCTACAGTTTGGAAGAAAGGTAGAGAGACTGTCGGACCACTCTATACCCGACAAGGAATAAAATTAACATGAAAGTTGTACACTAACGCATGGTTTTATTTTATTTTGTTTTCCAAAGTTAAACGTCCTAAGGTTTGTTTCTAACTTGTTGACATTATCTGGACAAGATATGCCACACGCTAGCCAGATAAGACAACAGATATCTACAGGAGCCATTGCTGTAGCTTTTTAGGTGTAGTGATATAGCCACGGATGTTCGTTTGGAGACATCTAATGGTATCTAAGAAATGTCTACATACAGTGTTAGCTGAGTTATTGTTTGGAATTTGCATTAAAACTAATACGAATAAGTGTCTTCATAAGGCCCTGGGAATTGGGCCGTTAACAATATGGTCTGTGAGTCAAGGGCGAATCAGCTAGAGAAAATTGGAAATCATTGATTTAGATTATCTCGAAACTGTGCAAAACTGAATCCATCACTTCTAAAATACAACGCTTAAAGCAGATACGACAGCAATGTTCAATGCACGGACGAGTTGAATATTCATAAATATGCAAGATGGATTCTGACGATAAAAATTCTCTGGCATGACATTGTGAAGCAATTGTATCTAAGAAATAGCGTGACTCGGATTTTACTATAAGCAGATGCTGTCTTGTCTATGTTCAGATTATTTTTATTTAGGAATAGTTTGTATAAAAATATGTAATATTGTATTTCCAAAGTGTAGTAGCTCGTGTCAGCCACCTGAAATAGAAAATTATATTGTATAGGGGTGACATGACTTTCAGACCACCATGTATATCATGATTAACTAAGCGAAACATAGATGTGGCACAAGGCCGAAAACATGGATCACCCTCTGAAGGTCGATCTTACTACACAGTCGTAATTGATCTAGCGAGACAAGGTTACTAACCATGACACCACATCGAATCGCTCAGCGATTTACTAAGTGTTGCTTAGATATCTGGAAAAATATCTTTAATGGGTGAAAAATATCTGCACTGGGGCTACCCAATCCTCACTATCCTTGTGGATGATAAGTTATTTTAAACCCTAAGTCCTCTAAGCCACAGACGAAACGTTGAAAGCGTATCTCTACTACATCGCTATTTCCGGGATAAATGCACAGACGAGCTATATTCCTTAGTTTCACCTTTACTGCAGATATGGCAATATTCTATATTGCAGCCATATCTGGATTGGGGCTACCCAGTCCTCACTATCCAACAATGACAGAGTTCAAAAGCATTTATACGTCCTTGTGGATTATTAGTTATTTCCAATCCTCTCTATCCAACTATGAAGACCTAAATAGAGACGTATACTTACGAGCTTTTTTCTATATAAAAGCGTACTTTCTAAAGACAGGATTTGAAGACAACACTGTTTCTAAGGACTTCAATTGTGAGTTAATATTTATTAAGTTAATCTTATTTAGCTTCAAAAACTAAACGCAGTAGAGAAAGTTGTTTTACGAAAATCTTTAAATGGTGAAAACCTACCGAAATTCATATTTCAAAATTCTTGTTTTTATCTGGTCTCAGACTTCAAATTGAAGCATTTGTGAAAAATAAACAAGAATATAAGTTGCCAAACAGACCCAAATATGTAGCAGAGCTCCCCTATAGAGGAGAACTGAGGCAAAGATATGGTTCTATAGAAGGATTCTGGGAATACTATGAAGAGGAAAGTCGAACAACGAGAAAGGTTTAAGGAAATTGAGAACAAAAACGACTTTTAGTTATTATTGGAACGAGTAGAAAATTATGGGATTCATAATATAGAAAGAGGGCTTGGAAAATTTGACACTAACAGGACATATCAAAGGCAAGATGGACAGAGGGAAATTGTAAATAGTTAGCAGAACAGAGTCTTGGATAATTGATAGCATTTTTTACGGCTTCTCAACACATTCTGGGTTATTTAAAACCGAAACTACTTACACACACATCACATTAAAATACCTTTTCATTTACGATTATCGAAGTTAAGCAACATCGATCTGGTCCAGTAGCTAGATGGGTGAGCGTTTGAAAATACCAGCTGCTGTAAGTTTGGATGTACGATGGTGTAACGGATAATTATCGTCTAAACTTTTATCCCGGAAATAGCGATGTAGTAGAGATACACTTGCAATGTTTCGTCTGTGGAGTATGTTGGAAAAACGGTCGGTTCTTTGTGCTGCTCCAGAAAGTTCCTGCCTATATCTGCTTTTCTTATCTTTACACGACTTAGATCAAACCGAAAATAGAATATTGCAGCCATATCTGGACTGGGCCACCCAATCCTTACTATCCAAACATGACAGAGTTCAAAATGCGTTTATACATCCTCGTTGATGATGAGTTATTTTCAACCTTACATCCTCTTTCCCACAGACGAAACGTTGCAAGCGTATCTCTATACATCAGTAATTCTGGAGTAAACGCGCTATATTCCCTAGTTTCACCAGTTCAAACCTTTACATCTAGGATACGCTATGGCGCATACACAAGGTCGAATCATCCTCATTTCCTTCGTATACCATTGGTAAAGAAGGAAGTTCCATTTGAAGAGCTTCTTCCTAAGAATTGCTACTTTATAGAAATGACTCACGTGAAGATGCTTCCTCTATCACTAAAATCTTAAATTATTGAAGTCTAGGGTCAACAGTTATCTATTCTACATATACTCATGATGTGCACTCACTTCTTCCTCTAACGTCCATACTACAAATTCATTCATTATCCCTCTACCTTGTGTAGCTCATTCATTAACACTCTACCTTGTGTAGCTCTTGGGCTTGACATTTATTTAAAAGAAAAAAAAAAAAAAAACAGATATTCTAATTTCTTTGGAAAACATTTATTTGCTTCTCTCACGAGGACAAATATATAAAGCTGGTTTGATGTGGAGTACCACAGAGACACGTGTGTAGAAACTAGTAAAACTGCTCAGTCCCATCGACTTTTCTTGGTCGTCAGGGCGTACTGACTTTATCCCGTTAATACGTGTTGCCGGGGAGAAAGATCAGAAGTAAAGATATTTTTTTAAAACTGCTTAAACATGACGAAGAAACACGGCGTTACAGAAGGATGCTAAGAATACCATGAACGGACGCAACGAGTACATTTTAAGACAGATAGTTAACAAAAAGCGCACTTACACTTGGAATCAAATTTGTTAGAAACAAAGAAAAAGCGCTAAACTGAAATGTGATATCAATCTTCCTATATTGTAGTGAATTCTGGACAATTTCCTCACGGATAAAGAGGAGAACTGAGGCAAAGATATGGTTCTACAGAAGGATTCTGAGAATACTATGGACAGGACATTTGAACAACGAGAAAGGTTTAAGGAAATTGAGAACAAAACGACTCTTCGTTATTTTCGGAACGAGTAGAAAATTATGGGAATCATAATATAGAAAGAGGGCTTGGAAAATATTACAATAACAGGACATACCAAAGGCAAGATGGACAGAGGGAAAATGTAAATAGTTAGCAGAACAGGGTCTTGGATAAATGTTACTGACAGCATTTTTTACGGCTTCTCAACACTTTCTGGGTTATTTAAAACCGAAACTACTTACAGGCACATCACATTGAAACACCGTTTCATTTACCATTATCGCAGGTAAGCAACATCGAGCTGGGCCAGCAGCGAGGTGGGTGAGCGTTTGAAAATACCAGTTGCTGTAAGCTTGGATGTACGATGGTGTAAACGGATAATGCCTAGGAATTATTCATCAAATAACCGAGTTGCAATTCAAGATGAGTCCGTTATATTCATCTACACGCAAATACTCTTGGAAAAGGCACGAATCCACCAATTATCTCCCCAGCTATGTGTTAATTAGTAAGACTTTTATCTCTAAATTATTGCTATCGCCCCCAAATTTTTGCAATCTTAATGCATTTTCTGGCTTTATATAACCTGCAAGTGGATTGATAAACTGTAAAAGAACGAATTAATAAAAAAAAAGCCCAAAATTATTTTGGATTGTTTTTTTCGAATGAATATGGCTTGAATATTTTTTGAGAATAACAATGACACACACACACATATATATATATATATATATATATATATATATATATATATATATATATATATATATATGTACAGCTTACCTTAAGTCCAAGCATCGACCTGGTGGTGGGGGGATCAACGGCAAATCCACCGCCCTCACCAAATAGTGGGCTTGGGAGACATGCTTTCAATAAAAATTAAGAACAGGAGAAAGAAACAGCGAAAACAATTCCAAGTTCAGAAAATTTATCAAGCAAGAATAGTCGGCCACTAAATCATGAGAATACTGACGAGACACTTTCGCATCTAGCCAAAGACATTCAATTTTCCCCCTTTTTTCTGATTTTTCTTTCGAAACGGGATTTCTAACTAGACCATCAAATAGGTTAGAATGATTAGCTGGGGTAAGATATCGATTCATACTTTTCAAAATGGTATTTGCTTGTAATGGAATGTAACAAACTTGTCTAGAATTCGAACTCAAAATTTCCAATTTCTATTTCCCAGTCGCTATTCATTACACCACATCATCCTTGGAGGGATAGAAAAGAGACAAACATTGTTTAGAGCTACAAAGGATAAGGAGATGTGGAAAGCCATGATCTTCTACGCCCTGAAAGGTTACGGAACATGAAAGAACGACCGAAAGACAGACAAGGCCTTTATTTATCTACTTCATCATGAAGGCAAATATAAAACAGTGTTTGTTTAATGTCGAATCCCATATACAATAAAGAGATTTTCCTTTTGACGAAAGGGCAAACTATGATCCACCCACTTCAGCGTAATAGGTAAGTACTGTTCAGGAATTGGTGGCTTACGGCCATATCTCGCTGAAACAGAGATTCTCGTACGATCATCGAAGTTAAGCAACGTCGAACATTTTAGTACCTAGATGGGTGACCACTTGGGAATAGTAGGTACTGTAGCTTGGTTGTGCGTGTGATGCAATGGCTAACGGCTCGAGATTGGAAATCGGAGAGCCGAGTTCCAATTCCAGTCGGGTTCATTATATTCTCTCACGCGCAAAGACCCCTGGGAAAATCCATCTCTTCCCCCCCCACCCCCAGCTATGGGATAATTAGCAGGACTTGTATCAGTAAATCATTTTCATCTTCAAAAAATTCTTAGAATTTAAAAATATTTGCTGGTTTTAAATAAAATGAAAAGGGTTGATAAGTCGTAAAAAAAACAATCAATCAATCCGAAGTTGGTAGTTCCAAGGACCAGACATTAATCTTGTACCATGTCTTAACAAATGACAAAACGCGAAAGAAAATTTATCTGCTTCACTGTGGGGATAAAAATTATACAGGGTTAGTTTAATATAATGTTTCAAGAGCAGATAAGGCAATTCCCCTGGTTTACGATAGGAGCAAATATAACATAGTTTGGTTAATATCATTCTCGAAGACCAGATAAAGCAATTCATCTAGTTTATCATGAGAATAATGATAACAGTGTTAGTTTATATAATTTTCGAAGACCAGATAAGGCTATTGACTTGGTTTACTATAGGAGCAAATATAACACATGGTTTGGTTAATATAATTTTCGAAGACCAGATTAGGCGATTCGCCTGGTTTACTATGGGGGTAAACATAAAACAGGTTTAGTTTAATATAACATCCGAAGAACAGATAAATCAATTCATCAGGTTTACCATGGCTGTAAAGATAACACGGGATTTGTTTAAGACAGTGTCTGAAAACAAGACAAGGCAATATATCTTCTTCACCATGGTGGTCAATCTACCACTGGGCTGGTTCAATATAGAACCCGAAGACGAGATAAAGCTGATCCATGTTATGACACCGAAACGCATTTTTCAAATGGGTCAACGAAATCAAGGAAATAATTGGTCATTTTCTCAATGATTGAAGCAAAATAAATCATGACCAAACCTGTTTAAAGCTGATAAACGAGAGCAGATGGCAAATGTAGGCCCCCATCTTACTTATTATAGAACGCAGATTGTGTGTGTGTGTGTCTGTACGTTTATATATTGGATCGGATTTCCTACATTTTTCAACCAATTTCAACAAAACTTCACAGGACTGTGTAAAATTACCTTGCAGTGGTTCTGACAGCACCAAAAATCGGAAAAACACAATTGTTTTTGCATGAAATCAATTTGAAAACCCGATAAAACATGATTCTGTCGCCAGTATGAAAGGGGGACAACTCATATCAAGTTATACTTATAAAAACCCAGGTTGTTTGTGTGTGTTCGTTTATATATGGGATCAGATTTCCTACATTTTTCAACCGATTTCAACAAAACTTCACTTTTTTTTTGCAGGTAATATTTCTTATTGTCTTGCACATTTTTTTCTTTATTTTTACATTCAGAATGCTTTAAAAATTCCATTTACAAGACAATTGTTTATAATAAAATTCTATTCAATCGATAGACTCATAATGATTAAAAACAATGTTTTTGTTTCAGTTTGGGTTTGACCAATTCGTAAAAAAAAAACAAAAAAAAACTAATTAAGACATGCGTGTCCATCAAACTTAAACAATAATCTTTGTCAATTTTATTTTTCAGTCTTTATGATGGTTGATACTTGATGTATCTCTTACTGTTACATCTCCGGGCAACGCCGGGCTCTACTGCTAGTTTCGGATAAAATATAAATATACTCTCGATTTTTAATAGAATATAGAGAAATTATTGAAGATAACTGAATCAGATACCTGTATTTATTCATCTATATTTTTTGCTCAACGATATTTTATATATATTTACAGTTTTTTTTCATTTTCTGATGAATCTTAAATCTTAAGCCGTCCTGGGTATGACTATAAACTACATCCGCGTCCTGGGTAAGACGATAAACTACATCCAACAGCAAGGGCCTCTGATCAGGAGGTTTTGAGGAACGTGGAACCACCTCTTAATTGCTGGTGTTCCCAGGTCCACTCTGACCCGAGGTGATAGCACCTGCTAGGGTCCAAACTATGGGTAAATATTTAACCCCCAAACTCGGGTCAAAACACTATGAAAGTGTAAAAATAGGTTTTAATACCAGAAATACTTTGTAAAAAATTATTATGAGCAATACATTATTATCACCAATACATTTTAGGCAAAAATCTTTTACCAGCAATACTTTTTTGAAAAAAAATTATTATCAGAAATAGAATTTTTGAAAGACAAATATTACTAGCAATACATGTTTGAAAAAAAAAATTACCAGCAATAAAAATTTGGTCGGTATTAAATAACCCATTGAGGTTGACATGCCGTAACACAAACCAAACTAAATATTAATTTATTGATTGAATAAACTCCTTACGAATTCTACGACTATAAAATGCACGTGGAAATTCCTCTACCTCATCGTTAAATATTTAGATCGAATAATTTTAACGAAATATTTCAGTAATAACCATACATATGAATACTTATTATTTGAAGAAGTAAGAAGATAAATATGAAAAGATTTAAAACTGACAAGGTATTCTATTTTCCCGAAGCAGACATTAAAACTTTATCAACTTCTCGCCATTTCTTCTTTATGGAGGTACAATTCCTTTCCTCGCTGATAAATGATTATTATCATTATAGGCGATATTATTATTATTACAACTACTGTCATTATTACTATTATTATTATAACTAGAAATACATGTGAGAATTTCCGATTTGAATTTTCTGATGAATCATAATTGTTAAGTTATGACCGAATAAGCTGCTTGCGAATTCCATGAATATAAAATACCCACAGAAATTCCCTTTTTGTATCTTTAAATATTTGAGCGTAACATCTGTAAAAAAAATATATAACAATAACAGTAATAAGTAATAACAGTAATAAGTAATAACAGTAATAATAATAGTAATAAGTAATAACAGTAATAATAACAGTAATAAGTAATAACAGTAATAAGTATAAATGCAGGTTTTTATTTAAAGAAGTAAAAGGATACAAGTGAAAAGATTTAAAATTAAATGGTTTTTTCGTTTCATCGAAACAAGCGTTAAATACATGAGAATTTGTTTGTTTCTTTCTTCCTTTCAGGGAAACGAAACAACGTCTCTGATATGTCTTTTCTGTATTTCCACGCGATCAAAACGGAATAGTCCATTATTTATGAGGTATTGGCCGAGCTTAATGTGTGCGCGTTCTATTTAAGGAACAGTCAGAATAATATTAATATTTTGTACTGAATACTCTGTGTATATTATTCTTTAACGAAAACATCGTCCTTTGCCTCTACTAGATGGAATATGTCCGTTCCAAATCGTAAGTCAGTGCCAGTTGAACGACCTGGCCCTCCCTCTGTTCTGGGCTGCCCGGAACAATCGTATAACATATAGGCCGAAAGTATGGGGTACCCAGTGAAGATCGAAATCACTCTCCAGTCGTAACTGTTTTAGCGAGACAAGCTTACTAACCATTACATCATGAGTAAATATCTAAAATACACTAAGCAATATGTAAAAAGAGGCATTGGAAGATTTTAATAGGTTAAATTTTCAAATAGAGATTAAAAATCAGCACACGAAATCTTGACTCAAATGCCGACCTATGGCGCAGGATTGAATTATTTATAATTTCAAACAGGAGGCGAGTCACAGAAAACAAAAAGGTTTAAATGATCCTTGGTTATAAACTTTTTAAACGTTTTGTTATGTTTCAAATAAAATAGAGAATTCTTGGTATAAATCAGAGGATAAAAAAAATCATTTTTTACGTCTTCAAAAGAAACGAAAAAGTTGTAAATCATAAAGCTTGTGTTTAGAACAAGTTCTCGACTACAATGCTTAGAGGAGGTCATTATGCTTTTTAACCTAAGATCAGAATGGTTTGTCGATCAGTATAAAAAAAAAAGAGAAATCATCTGATTTATTCAAAATCTACAGCAACATCTTTTGTCCCTGTTTTAAGTTCCGGCTGGCGTCACTGAAGGAAAAGACATGACGGATTTGCTTCCGAATAAATGTTTAAATATTTTTTGAGGAAAAATCGAAACTTAATAAAAGCAGCACGTGAGTGGCCTTTCTTATATCGGAAAACATAATATATTAGATAATTATCAAGGTAGATAGACCAAAGTCCGTTGGAAGTTTGGTGCTAATACAATCTTCCAATCTTATTTTGCTGAACCTGTAACGTAGTAAGGAAACGCGGTTACATTTAATAAACGAGCTGAATTAAGTAATCTGATTTGATATTGACGACGCCATTGTTATTTTTACTAAGTAAATTCCCATAAAGCTTTTTTGTGCATCATTTTTGACATGAAAAACCGCCAAACCAGGGTTGAGGAGTCAAAGCCGTAGACTCAAAAGTTTCGCAATATTTCCATTCTTAACCTTTTTTCAACATCACTTTTGAAAATGCTCTGGCAATATATATTCTAACCTTTAGCTTCAACAGACAGCGTAATAATTAATAAGACTTCTTAAATATTCGTTCACAAAGATAAAAAAAATGATAATGGTAATAATAGCCGCTTCCTTATAATGAAACGTTTGGCATTCATTGACCGAGCAGCCAGTACTGCTTTCAGTTGAAATTTATAAAATCATTCTCACACAACGATTGTTTTAGGATAACAGGTTTCTCAAGTCCAGTAGCTATTATGGCTCTTCCGATTATAGATAGGGGGGGTTCCTTCTCAACCGTCTATTTAATGTGGAATTTTAACATCTTGATTATGACATTAATTTCTATTTGAGTTGTGCTATCCATTTTAGGTGTTGCGGCTGTTTGTAATCCTTAATGACGTGGTTTTTGTTATTTAGTAAGGAATGTATCAAAAAACGTCCTAATCTTCGTTGCCATATTTATTACAACGTTTCGGCCCTTCAGTATCTGTCTATATTTCTGAGATGAGGTATTATGTACACTATTTACATAATTTGGACTATTCTTAATGGTTGTTGAAGACATTAGCTTTATAATACCCAGAAATACATACACGGGACACATGGCACAGTGGATAAATGTGTTAGCTAGATCCAGTGACAGGACCCAAAGAGTTTGAGTTCAATAACGGAATAAGGCGGTGGAGAACTTGGAGAGGGGAATTAACAGGAGATAACTGATAAATGACATCCATTATACATGTCACGTGGAACTAGAACAGTCTACCCCAATGAGCGAAATAAAGGGTTCAGTTCGACATTCCAACCACCTGATGAAGGCCGGAGCGTACAACGGCCGAAACGTTGTAATAAATATGGCGACAAAGATGACGACAATAGTCCGAATAATGTAAATAGTGTCTAGACTCTTCTATTATTGCTGCCGTACTATCTTCAAGTTGTTTTTGGTTTTATATCAAAACTTAAAACAAAGACACCACAGCACACTCATATTTCCGCGTCTGCAGGTTAAAAATCACCCCCGCCACATTCAGTCCGGGGTTTCAGAGTTTTGTCCAGTAGTTTCCCATTTGAGGTTAGCGTACGTATTCTGTAACATTTTCAGCACCACCTCGCATATACACGAAATTGTAAACAGTGTAACTCTATTCAGATATCTTCCGGAAATTTATTGAAGAATTTTGTTTACAAATTTCAGTATTTGAAATCGACCTACCATTTACTCTTTGTTAAAAGAATTTCTGAGACTTTTCGTCTCGTTTCCCCGTAACCTTGCCGAATTTTAAATGTACCTGACGTACACAGCAATCTGAAGGATACAAGATGAGGTACGATCAACGAACTTCAAATACAACTTTTATATACTTTGAGAACAGCCTTTTTGTTAGGAAACTATTTTGAGTCAGACGAAACTCTATATCTACCCCCCTTCCGTCCATCGTTCCGTAGATATTTTCTAGCAATGTAATGGAGCCGGATTATTCATAAATACTACAGTAAATAGAATTGTAATACGATGTTGTCTGATTCTGGTAAATAAAATTCCCGGAATGGAAACAAATAACGGAAGATAAAAAACGAAAAATACAAATAAATGATGTAAAAAAAAAAAAACAGAGATAAGGATTTAGAGTTCGATGAAAAGAACAAAGAAAGAAAAATTTAAGAAAAAAAGAAAAACAAAATAGACAAGAAAATGAGCAGCTCAGGAAGAAATTAAGAATGTAGCAAACGAAAATGAAAGAAAAGCAGAACAAACGAGGTAAGCAAAAAATCGATAAAGCAGAATGAAATTAAATGAATGGAAAATGAATTCTGTAGAAAGAAAAAAAAAAGCCGAGACACAAGAAAAAAGGAAAAGGAAAACTGAAAGCGAAGCGAAAGAAAGAAATTAAGAAAAAATAAAATGAAAGCAAGGCAGAAGATATATATTTAGAAAAAAAAATTATACTGTGAAAACGAGGTAAAGGAAATAAATTAAAAAAAAAACTGAAAGCGAGCCAAAAGAAAGAAATGAAGAAAAAATAAAAATGAAAATATGGCAGTAAAAAGAGATTAAGAAAAAAAAGTCAAATAAAAATGAAAGTGCGGCAGAGAAAAGAAATGAAGGAAAAAGTCAAATAAAAATGAAAGTGAGGCAGAGAAAAGAAATGAAGGAAAAAGTCAAATAAAAATGAAAGTGAGGCAGAGAAAAGAAATGAAGAAAAAAGTCAAATAAAAATGAAAGTGAGGCAGAGGAAAGAATTTAAAAAAAAAAAAAGAAGCTAGGCAGAGGAAACAAATTATAGAAATAAAAAAGAAGTAAACTGAAAGCGAGACAGAGGAAAATGTTAAAACTAGAATCAAATAAGAACCGGAAAGAACTTAAAATAGATAGAAACAAAGTTGATAAGAAAGTAAGAACATGGAGAGAAATTAAGTATATCTGATATAAATATTACAAAATTTAAATATCAATAATTAGAAAACATTAATTCAGAAATACATTTTAAAATGTTAAACATTAAAATATTAAAAGTATTATATATTTATTTTCAAGATTATTTTTCTTAAAATAATATTTCAAATTATTTCATATACAAGCTCTATTAAAAGCTCAAAATGAAGATCTTAAATTAAAACATGTGATTTAAAAAAATCTCATAAATTGATAAAAAAATTGAAATTAAAAAATAAAGAATAAGATTAAACCAAAAAAACATATTTCATATTTATTTTTAAAATTGTGTTTATTCAAAAATTAAGATATTTCTTAAAAATTATGAAACGAAATAAAAAAAATGTAGGAAACGAAAAAGAATGAAATTAAGAAAGATGAAACCTAAACGGGAGACAAAGGAAAGTAATTAAGGGGGACAAACAAGAAAAAAGAAGGAAAAAAATAGAATACAATTGAAAGGATTGATAAGACAAATAAACAAACAATAAATGAATGATTCTAATGAGTGGTCTGAAAGTCTTGTCCCCCCTACATAATATAATTTTCTATTTCAGATTGCTGAAACGAGATCCTACAGTTTCGAAGGGAGACTGCTTGCGAGTGTATGGACACATGATCATGTGCATTCTGGCAAGAGCATGCGACATGACTTCACTGCAAAATTCAGTAAACCAGCTTTACCGGAGAGGACGATACTGCGATGGGAACATAAACTGTTTCTTACCGGATCAATTAAGGACAAACCAACGACAAGACGACCCTGAACGCGAAGGGACACATGTGCAGAGTCGTGGGCATCTGTGCTACGATCACCCAAGAAGTAATAGGTAACAAAATTTTTGAACAACATGGACATATAAAAGAATAGCACACAATATTAAAATATGCGAAGCTTACTTGAATATAAAGGGTGGTTTGAAAGTTTCGTCACCCTACAGATGGCTGACACGATCTCCTGTAGTTTGGAAGAATGGCCGCTTGCAAATGTATGGACAAAAGAACATGTGCATTCGGTCAAGAGCATGGAGTATGTGCGACAAACCATCTCCTCCGAAGAGGACGATACTGCGATGGGAACATAAACTGTTTCTCACCGGATCAATTAAGGACAAACTGAGGACATGACGACCTTCAACGCGAAGGGACACATGTGCAGAGGTGGTAGCATCTGTGTTACGATCACCCGAGAAGTCACGACGAAAATGGTCTCCCGAGTTAGGAATTCCCCAAAACACATTTTTAATACACATGACAAAAGGTCTTGATTTGAAATCGCTTAAATCATCATTCGTCAAGGAACTAAGCGATTACGACAAGGACAAAAGACATGTGGACGGTTACTTGATTTATTTCCGACAAGGTATTTACCCGACTCCCACAGGGTCAGGATGTGACACAAGGTCGGTTTAACGTGGGAGACCCGAGTGTTTCCACTCAAAGGGCTAAAAGGTCCAAAACTGGTCTTAGCATGTCCAAGCTGGTCAGAGCCTAGTCAACGCTGGTCATGGCTTGTCTTAGCTAGTCCAGGCCGAAGCCAATCCAAACTAGTCGTAGCCGTGATCGAATCTCAGCCAAAGGCCGAGAAACGATCCTTATTTGTCAAAACTGGGCGAAATCCGCCAAAGCGGAAGTCGACGACAATTTATTTCCGACAATCCCAAAACCTGGAAAGCTGTTATTCTTTAATAGATCTGCAATTTAGCGAAGTGGATGGTCTAGGAATATTCATTTCTGGAGTAAAGAAAATCTGTACGATTATGAAGAAGTGGAGTAAAACTCTCCACATGAAAGATTTAGGCCGCCATATATTGATAGGACCCTATTTCTTCTTGGTCTCTGTTAACCAACACTCTTACCTGGCCATGTTAAGGGAGGGGTTTGTTCCACAGCTCCAGATTTGATCTAAATGAATGTTGATTTCAAGAAGATGTTGCCCTAAACCACTATGCTACCGCTGTCAGGGAATACCTAAAGTTTTTCGGGATAGATGGATCAAGTGAGTATCGCAACAATTTCCAGCACTTGTCGATTAGCCTCCCAGAAATCAAAACCTAACGTCTTTGGCAATAATCCGTGGGGAGAGAGTTTCACATGAATGATACCAGAATACCCATCTGTTGCCGTTCATAGCAATCAACAAAGCGCAGCTTCGTGAAATATCACACAGAACATGGCGCCGCATCATTTTGTGCCACGAAAAATGATGGTGTACTTACAGACATTTTCGATGTGCGAAAGCGTCAATGAAAGTGAATAAACTGAATCCAGTACATGTGCTTTGTATTACTTTATTACTTGTTCTGTTGTTCTCATTACCTTTTTGGTAGGGAGTAACAAGACTTTTAGACCACCCTGTAGAACAGAAAGCATAAAAGAAAAGTAAAAGGAAGTAACAGAAAAAAGAAAGAAAGATGAATAGAAAGAAAGGGTGGAAAGAAAGAAATAGTAGAAACGAGTAAAAGTAAAAACGGAAGAAAAAAATAAACAAATAATAAAAAGGCGAAAAATAAAAAAGAAAGAAAGAAAAATAATGAGAGGAGAAAGAAAGTAAACAAGAGAAAAATAAGCAGAACAAGGAAAAAAAAGAAAAGACTAGAAAGACAGTTAAAGAAGGAAAGTAGAAAAGAGAAAACTAAGAAAGAAAGAAAAACAAAATAGAAAAGAGAAAATAAAAAAAAAGGAGAGAAAAACTAAAGGAAGAAAAATAGTATAAAAGAGAAAATAGAAAGGGGTAAGAACAAAATTGCGTAGAAGAGATTAACGTTTAGAAAGAAAGAGAGAAAGAAAGAATAGAAAAATAAAGAGGAACGAAATAAATAAATAAATAAATAAATAAAGAAAGAAAGAAAGAAAGAAAAGAAGGAAAGAAAGGTAGAAAGTGAAAAACATAAAGAAAGGTAGAACGTACAGAAGTAAACTGTGAAGGGAGGTAGACGGTTGAAGAGAAAAAAAGGAGGTAGACGGTTGAAGAGAAAAAAAGGAGGTAGACGGTTGAAGAGAAAAAAGGAGGTAGACGGTTGATGAGAAAAAAGGAGGTAGACGGTTGAAGAGAAAAAAGGAGGTAGACGGTTGAAGAGAAAAAAGGAGGTAGACGGTTGAAGAGAAAAAAGGAGGTAGACGGTTGAAGAGAAAAAAGGAGGTAGACGGTTGAAGAGAAAAAAAGGAGGTAGACGGTTGAAGAGAAAAAAGGAGGTAGACGGTTGAAGAGAAAAAAGGAGGTAGACGGTTGAGGAGAAAAAAGGAGGTAGACGGTTGAGGAGAAAAAAGGAGGGAGACGGTTGAAGAGAAAAAAGGAGGTAGACGGTTAAAGAGAAAAAAGGACAATGAAAGAAAGAGAGTAGAGATTAAAATTTAGAAAAAAGAGAGAAAGAAATGAGAAAAATAACGAAGACAGAAATGTAGAAAAGTAAATAACATAAATACAGGTAGAACGTACAAAAGTAAAGTGTAAAGGGAGGTAGAAAGTTGAAGAGGAATATAAAAGGAAAGAAGGAAAGAAAGAAAGTAGAAAAATAGAAAGGGGAGAAAGAAAGGTAGAAAGTAGAAAAGAGAAAATTACAGAGGGAAGAAAGAAAGGTACAAAGTAAAAATAATAAAAATAATGAGCGAAGTAAGAAAGACAGATAAAATTATAATAAACAGGAAAAAAAAATGAAAAAAACAGTAAGTTAAAGGTGACAAATGCATAAAAATGGCCTAAAATCTTTATTAACTCAATTAGAAAGATAACTTCCGTGCCTTGTATACAAAATAAAATAATGAAAATTATTTCACCGATCAACTCAGAATCCATTTATTTTCAGAGGATTTATTTTCATTATTTGATAGGCAAGATCAGAAATTTTTTTCTTACAGCCAAGGATATGACGTGATTTCATCATCGCTTTATCATATTATACTCGTGTTTTTTGCACTTCACTTACATTTAAGTATCGTGCATAGAATGAAAAGCGATAAAAAAAATACAAAGAACCATACAAGAGATATATACATTCAATAGATTTTGTTAAACTGATATGAAAGAAAAAATAACAAAAGTGAAATAACTAGGTATATCAATAAGCAGGCTAAATTTGAAAAAATGTCTTCAGTAAATCATATATATATATATATATATATATATATATATATATATATATATATATATTGAATTAGGAGGATTTGAATAATCATAATTAAAATAGGGTCGAGAACAATCGTCCAGTGCTTCATTGCATTCTGTTGAGGATTGTTCTAGACTCGATGAATTAATTATGATTATTCAAATCCTCCTAAAAAAAGCGATATATATATATATATATATATATATATATATATATATATATATATATATATATATATATATATCTGTAAGGACATTCGTCTTCATAGGATGAATAAGTGTTATATATTGGCGATTTTTTTATGTTATTAGGAAAACAGGTTTCTCAAGTCCAGTAGCTGTTATCGCTCTTTCCAGTTGTTATAGTGGAACACACCTATTAGACTCTCCCACCTATAATAAGTAGGAGTAACGGCGTCGCTCAGTGAGTCGGTCTGAGTTCAGTCTGAAGTCGGACGCCCGGCTGACCGGTTGAACTCTCTGCCTTCGGGGGGAGGAACGAACGAGACTACGCCGAAGGGCGGAGTCTTTCGGTGAGGTAAACCGACCCTGAACCTGTTTATTTGGCCGGGTTAAACGTTAAACCGGCCATATTTGCCCTCGTGGGGGGGGGTGACTAAATACTCACAGTGGGTCGGTCTGATCCAGTCTGAGAAGTCGGCTGACCGGTTGAACTCTCTGCCACGGGCTACGCCGAGGTCCCAGGTTAAACCGGCCGGGTTTAAAAATGATGTTAAACCGGCCTTGTCGTGAGGTGGGGGGTGACTGAATATCGCTCAGTGGGTCGGTCAGTCAGTCGATGCCGGACGACCGTTAGTCGAATACTAAACTATCAGCGACTACAACTAGATTTCTCTGCGTCATTCCTATTATATGAAGTTCCTAACGTTTTCTACGTCGAACCTATTTTAGGACCGATTTAGTACCAATGCAAGCCTCCACTGTGAAATCACTCCATAACACCAGTATAGATGGGGTGGTTCCTTTCTAAACTTTTATTCGGTGTGGAATGTTAACATTTTGGTTATATCATTATTTTATCTTCGAGTTACGTGTGCTATCCATTTTAGTTTCTGTCGGTAAACCTCAATGACGTGGTTTCTGTTATTTGGTAAGGAGTGAATAAAAAAAAAACAAGTTTACATCGTAACTCCATTTGTTTGGAACAACAAAGCCGAAACAGAACTTACAGAAGCTAACGCAATCCCCAAAATAAACAGAACGAACTTATTATTATTATTCTCGTACGATCACCGAAGTTAAGCATCGTAGAGCCAGGTCAGTACTTAGATGGGGGACCGCTTGGGAACAGTCGGTGTGGGGGTGTAAACGGTAGTCTCAGAGCTATGCCGGCTGGAACTTCATTCCTGGTAGGGCTACCCAAGGCGGACAGGTCTGACACACACGCCGGCTAACAAGGGCTCTGGTGAAAAATCCAAGGAGCGTCTGCATCGGTAACCGGCGGCTTCTGGTCGTTCCTGTCTCTGCGTCTGTGGGAACCCCGCGGCAAGCAAGAACGTTATCCGAGTAGGCCTGGGTACCCTACTTCTGTAATTTATCCCAAGAATCTTCTTCTCATAACAGGAAGAAGCCGGCTCAATCCGCCCAGGGTGAATGCCGCATCAGTACAGTAGTCAGTACAGTAGTTTTTGGGACGGTATCTTTTGCTCTTATAATGAGCCGTTGAAGTTCACTCTGTCACGTTCTCCGTTGTCCTTTGTAACACTTCATCAAGACGTCAATTTCTGTATCTCATTCTGACGTCCCCATTTTGCAGGTTGCATCTTGGGCTACCCCTTTTGCTAACGACCATATATTGTCTTCGTATAATTCAAGGATAGTTCGTTCTCTCCTCGCATTCATTTAGTACCGCGTCTAGACATTTCAGCAGTCAAATTTCGATTTTATGCATCCGAATGGATGCCTAGCATTCGGAAATTTCGATTATAATTAAACTCGAACTCTGAAAGGCCGTATCAGGAAATTTAAGTTTTGATTGAGCTCGACCCCCAAAAATCAAGATTCGGAAATTTCGCTTTTAAATGAACTCGAACCCTAACCATTCTTCCAATTTAATTTATTTTTTTGTTTGTTTTAACTGTAACTGTTCTATATTGTCTAATCGACAATTTGACACACGTTTATTTTCCTATCGATCAAATCAGTTGAAGGATATGTTTTTTTCTCCGTCTTTACTGCTAAAAATTGGTACAAATCCGTTAAAAATTTAAAATATAAATTTTTAGTTTAGTTCGAATGTTATACTTTTAAAAACGCACAAGGTAATAGACAAAAGCTTTGACGTGTCGTATACTACAGATTTGTGGTGATCGATATTCGATTTCTTTGTTTTACTATTAAGATCCTCGCTTCAAATCATCGACTAACAAAGCTAAATCGCTTCGATTTTTCCCAATTGCATGGAACACAAAGTCAATATTAACCGAAGAACGAGCTTGTGTCTCGCGATTGGGAGATTTTACTAAATAAATTTCTGAAATTTTAAGAAAGCTGTGCAAATAGAAGATTAATATTTGTATTTTTTTCTGGTGGAAAAGGAAGATTTACAAATGTACTTCATTTGATGATATGGATATTTTGAAAATGGATTGATATTAATACTTAAAGATAACATGTGGATAAGCTAAAAAGGCAGGTTTATGGCCTGCATTGTTAAGTAAAGGAACGGATGCTTCAGAAGACACAAAAATGAAAGGAAGAATTTGATTAATCTAGAGATTAGGATGTCAATTTGAAGATGTCGAAGCGACAGAGTAAAGAAGCTTATAAAATAATGATGGAAGAGAAAGAAGTTCGAGATACAGAGAGAGCAAACAAAATTAAAATCGATGTCAACTACGAATTAGGGCAACAGATGTTTCTGAAAGTAAGAGCGTTATAATATTAAAATTAAAATAGATAATATTCGATGTAAAAATGAAAAAAATTTAAACATTCTACTTATCTAGATAGACTCATTCACACACACACACACACACACACACACACACATATATAAATATATACAGTGACACGCATAAGTATTGGATACATTTTATTTTCTGTTATAACTCTAGTTTATGTTCGCCATTTTGCCTGATATTGTTAAGTAATATCTCGTAAAGTTGTTTTAGTTGTATGTGGAAGGAAAATTAAAAACTCATGGTTGAATCCATTTTTTTTAATCAAAATTCAAAATTACCCTATGCAAAATATTGGATACATGCTACTTTTTTCAAATTTCCAATCGAAACTTTGTATTTTAAAAGACTTTAAATATTCAAATTTTCGATAGTATTGGAATGTTATCTCTGACTAATCAGAGAAGCACACAATTGTTTACAAGATAGTGATACTAATCATCTGACTCTTTGATGTGCATTCTGCAATTCAAGGATTAAAAATGGCAAAAACTAAAGAATTATTCAGAGATATGCGAGATAGAATCATTGAACGTCACAAAGGAGGACAAGGTTACCGAAAAATTAGTAAAGAAATGAATCTAGCACTAAGTACAGTAGGAAATATCATCAGAAAGTGTAAGTATGGCGACGGTACGGCAAACCCTCCAAGAAATGGAAGACCGAGAAAAATAAATGAGAGTACTTCAAGGTGGATCAGCAGAAATGTGCAAAAAAAAACCCTTCATTACTCGTTCTGAAATTAAAACTGATCTTGAGGGTGCTGGAATTAATGTAAGTAAGGATACCATTAGCAGAGCTCTATATCATACAGGCTTTCATTCAAAATCACCAAGAAAAGTGCCTTTACTGAAAACCAAACATGTCAAAGACCGATTAAAGTTTGTCGAAACTTATGAAAAGAAAGGTATGCAGTTTTGGGAAAAGGTAATCTGGTCGGAAGAAACGAAAGTTGAACTATTCGGAAGGAACACAGCAACAAGTGTTTGGCGAAAAAATGGCACTGCCTTCAACAAGCACAATACCATCCCCACAGTTAAGTTTGGGGGTGCTTCCATTATGATACGGGGATGCTTTTCATCCAAGGGTACTGGTGAGTTACAAGTTATCCATGGTAGAATGAATGGTAGCATGTACAGGGAGATTCTAGAGAAGAACCTTCAGAAATCTGCAACTTCTTTAGAACATGGTCGGAATTTCGTGCTTCAACACGACAATGATCCCAAACATACCGCAAAACTTACAAAGGAATGGTTTGAAAATAATGGTATTAGTACTCTCAATTGGCCAACTCAGTCTCCTGACTTGAATCCAATTGAGAATTTGTGGAATACTTTGAAGGTTAAAGTTCATAAGCGGAATCCACAAAATATCAAGCAATTAGAGGAATTATGCAAGGAGGAATGGGGTAAAGTGTGGAAAACTTGTGGTCAACTATAGAAAGCGACTGGAAGCAGTGAAACAAAACAGAGGCTACGCAACAAAATATGAAATTGATGTATTCAATACTTTTGCATAGGGTAATTTTGAACTTTGATAAAGAAAAAATGGATTCAACCATGAGTTTTTAATTTCCCTTCCACATACAACTAAAACAACTTTACGAGATATTACTTACCAAATATCAGGCAAAATGGCGAACATAAACTAGAGTTATAACAGAAAATAACATGTATCCAATACTTATGCATGTCACTGTATATGTATATACGATTATATATATTAGAAAGAAAGGAGAGGAGATGGTTGCCGAGTTTGTGTTGCTTTTACTCAGATCAACCAATCGGAATGGCCTACGCGAAGTTCAAAGCATGGGGAGAAGAGAAAATTAAGAAGCAGCCGTACGAAGGGTCATGACCCGCAGATTAGAATCGTATACGGCATCCAGACGCCGTATACGATCAGATGTAAATGGCTACAATATTGTACACCAGACGATGTCATTTTCTAGGAAAGATTAATTTAACAAGATACTCGATAAGTTACATTTCATGTGATTTAAAAAAAATCTCTTTTATAGTTGGTCAATAAACATGCACTTTAAGAAACCAATGAATTTTTAAACCATATAGAACTTAGTAAAATAAAGTGCAACTGTTGACGAAACCTTTAACTTTCGCTTCTCCCCATACGTTCTATCTTCTATCTATCTATCTATCTATCTATCATATCTCATTTTGATCTATCTTATTCTATTAATATCTATCTATCTATCTATCTATCTATCTATCTATCTATCTATCTATCTATCTATCTATCTATCTATCTATCTCATTCTGTTCATGTTTATCTTATTCTATTAATCTATCTATCTATCTATCTATCTATCTATCTATCTATCTATCTATCTATCTATCTATCTATCTGTTATGTCTATTCTATTAATATCTATCTATCTATCTGGTACTATTCTATCTATCTATCTAAAATAATTCTGAGAGGGGATCTTTAATCAAATCTAAATATGCAGATCATTTTATTTTATAAATGTATGTGAGAAAGTGAGAGAGGGAGAAAGAGAGAGAAAGTGAGAGAAAGAGAAAACGAGAGAAAGCGTGAGAGAGCAATTGAGAGCGACAGAGAAAGAGATTCTCATCCATGATGGGGACTGGTTTCTGTTGCTCTGATTTTCAACGTAGATTTTTCATATTAATTAACATCTTTCCATTTACTGCATATTACAAATAACAAGCAAATGGCTCGTAAGCATAAAACCATAACGCAGTTGTTAAAAAGGATAACGACGTTGGAATACCGATGAACGCAATGAAAGAAGTTTTGCGAAAGAACATTTTTCACAGAGAATAAGAAATCCAGATATAATCTAAAGAAGATGTATGGTAATTGACAGGGTTATGCAGGAAAGGTCTAAAGAACTCAACGTGATTTCAGATCCTTGTGGACCAGAATAAACAAAATACAGGAACAACTGCAAATGTCGCGTTTGTGTGAGAAATAAACGAGTCTGTAAATTACACCATTAGTAAGAATTTGGCAAGTTGCCTCAAAGGAATAGAAAGATGGCCACGGCAGAGTAAGGACAATCATTGGCTGACAACTGTGAAAATGACTTAGATTCAATCATTTAAACAAATGTTATTAGGCAGATGTTGTTCGCGACAAAACAAAGAACATACTTTTGGATTTTGAGATCCGCTCTGTCCATGCTATCCAAGCGTGATGAAAGACTCTGAAAATTGTTAACAGGGCAAAAAGGAATTGCCAGTTGTTAGCTGAAGACCGAAGAAATAGCAAAAGTATAAAAAAAAAAAAAAAAAAAAAAAAAAAAATGAAAAATAAAACTGATAGTAAGAATCTATAGGTGTAAAAGTAAAAACGTAAAAGTAAAAGCGAAGACGCAAAAATAAAAGTAATAACAAAAGTCCCCCCCAAAAATAATAGTAAAAAAAACAACAACAAAAAACGCTAGAGTAAATATAAAATAAAAAGTAAGAATGTAAAAATAAAGGTAAATTTTTAAGCCAATGTAACAGTAAGAACACAAAACTGAAAGTAAAAGTGGAAATGAAAGTGAAAGTAAATGTAAATTAAGAGTAAAGTAAAAGTAACAGTCAGAAGGCAAAAGTGAAAGCAAGAGTAAGAACGCAAAAGTAAATGTTAAATTAAGAGTAAACATAAAAGTAAGTGAGAAAGAAAAAAAAAGAGCGCAAAACTAAAACTACAAAAATGAAAGCGAAAATAGTAAAAATGTGAAAGCGAAAATAAAATTCTAAGAGCAAAATAAAAGTGAGAACGTATCAGTAAAAAGAAAAACGCAAATGCTAAAAGCAAACACAAATGTAAAAGTGAAAGTGAAACCGTACAACTGCATAAAAGGAAAAGCAAAAGTTATATTTAAAAAGTAAAAATGAAAAAATAGAAAACATTTAAAAAAAATAAAATGAAAGCAACAATAAAAGTGAAAGTGAAAGTAAAAATGCAATAAAATATTGAAGAAGCTCCAGAAAATGAAATTGAGGTGCTTGTTCATAGCGTTTGCTTTTACTTGTACTCTTGGAACCGTCCACAAAAGAGGATAATCTGAAGCTAAATTAGAGATTCATCTTAAAGCAGAGAATGTCCAGAACAGTGCTGAATTCTACGAAGATATCGAGGATGTTATCGGAGATTTAAAAGATTACTGTCACGTAACTACCGGGAAAAAACACCGAAAAGTTTGTAGGAACATGCAAATCTACCTTTCGGTTTGAGTGATCCTAAATCTTTAAAATCGACACCTTTCTTGCCATATGAACCAAAATGTCCTTCAATTCTTTTTTTGGAATTAATTTTTATTTTGATATCTTTTATAAACATTTTGAAGCTGAGTTTCATGTCATCAGTAACTTTTACGTATTACAGCATTTTAATTCGCATGCTGACTATTGATTTTTTTCGGTTTTTTTCAAGTTTTGAATATAAGCCATTTAATATATTTTATCTTAGAAATATGCAGAGGAATGGATTTTAGGAAGGCCGTGCCGTGTCAATATTACAATTTATGAAGGTTTTACCTGCCTTAAAAATTAGCACTTGAAATTTCGGCATTTATCTGATTTGAGCCAAGGTCTCTTGGGCCATCAGGAAATAAGTAACTTATGGTGAAATGCATATGAACATGACTGTAAATGAAAGATTCTCTGCGTCTGAGCGCGTGTATCTGAGCATATGTGTATGTGTGTGTTTGAGTGCGTGCGCAGATGTATATGTGTGTGAGTAGAGAATCTAAAATCCAAAATCAAATAATAGAAATCCTGTAATTTTATCTGGCTTCGAATAGCGCCCCCTACCTTGAAATCCCCGTCGTGACTCTCTAATATATATAAGACTAAAAGAAAGAACAACGTACAACAGCCTACAAAATGACTAGTATGAAAATTCACCTATCGACAGTTTTTCACAATTGACTTCATTTTAACAATTTTATATTCATTATTAGGCCTGACAAAGTAAAACTGGTAGCTGGTATCGAAAATAACCTCCCATCAGTTGTTAACATGGACAAGAAATGGCTTTTAAATTTTAACGCCTTAAAAATGAAACTATCTTTTAATCATAACAGCAAACCATTTTTGTCTTTCATCAGCATGGCGGATGATAAACTACAGGAGAGTAACTCATTGCGTCTTTTTTGTTTTTCACTGACATGAAGTCGAATAATTATATTGAATCAATTGCTAGGCCTGTTGCTAGGAAAGTTGGTTCACCATATCGCACAAAACATTTTTTACTTGCCAGAATCCATTTTACGCATTTAAGTCCATGCATTGAATATTGCTATCATATCTGCTCTGGCGAGCATTCTATACTTGTTTAGATTCTGAAAAAAATCCAAAGAAAGATATGTAATGTTATCCGTCCTGCATCTTGTTGACCATGTTTGCCGTAGTCCCTGAATATGGAATCCAGTGAAGTCCGTAATGTCTTCAATATCAGAGGTTAGCAGTGAAGATTCGGAGAAAGTAGCGGCTGTTAATTCTTTAAGTCTTCGATATCAGAGGTTGGCGGTGAAGATATTTTGGGAGAAAAAACAAAATGGCTGCCTTTATGCACGTCGGATTGAATATTTTGAGCTTTCTGATTGGTTAACCCTTCTATTGGTTGACTATAAAATGAGTCAGCTCATTTTGGCTAGCTCACTGGTACAAAAACTACCCAAAAATTCTAACACATCTTTGCTTTAATAACATTCTCACCTCTGTCTTTTCTATAAATATTTTCATGGCAGTTCTCCTCGTTAGTGTCTTGACTGCATGGATTTAAGCGTAACACTAGATTGGCAACTAGATCTCATAGTTTTATTGTTGAAATAGCAGTAACCATAAGTTCTATTCTAATAGATTCTATTCCCTCGCTTCTCGCCTTTGAAACACTCTTCCGGCTCTTTGCCTCCCTTCCATCTACAACCTTCAAAAATTTAAATGCAAAACCAATCGCCATCTTTTGTCTTCCTAAACCCTATTCTTTTATTGTCCTTTCTATTCACTTTAATTCTTCTAATTCGCTTTCATTCTCAGTGACACCTTGCGTCTTAGTGACATTATCGCCTTGCCTGTACAAGAAGATTATTATGAACATTCTATTAACAGTTGTTCACAATTCTCTTCTGTTTAACAATTTTATATTTAGTTTTTGGTCCGACAAGGTAAAACTGGCATGAAATGATTACCTGAAATTTTTTTAATCATTTTACCTCAGCTAAGGCGCGCAGAGTTAGCCGTTAAAACAGCAAGACGAATACTTGTCGACAATACGGACAATTGCGGACGCCTTTGCCATGATCGAGCTGCTCGAGCATTGCTGATCCATTGCAACACTACCGTCCAGGACCTTGACATGTCTACGGCCGTAATGCCCTACGGCCGAATCATTAAAGACCATCTTCCGGTCATAAGGGATAAATACCAAACACGGAAGCAGTTGAAGGCGAACTAAGGGACTTGACAATGGCTAAAAGGTACATGCGAAACGAACAGTTCTACAACCACTCCGGGAATTTCAAGTCGGAGACTCAGTCCAGATCCAGAACCAGGATGGTAAATACCCCCATCGATGGGCAAAGACGGGGAGGGTCATAGAGACACGTGGTAACCGACAGTACCAGGTGCGAGTAGATGGAAGCGATCGTATAACGCTACGCAACCGTCGATTTCTCCGCAGAATCTAACCGGCCGTGGATGGCCCGCCTCACGCCACACAGGGAACCTCAAATCCGTCTACAAATCCAGAACCCCCCACAGGAACCTTCAGAATAGCCGATGGATATTGAACGGGATATCAATGTCACGACACCAAGCCAACCCGACGAAATAGAAATGGAAACAGACGACATCGCAGGTGTGGCTGAATGCAACACGGGAGGGTATATACAGCCGGTCGGTCCCTCACCGTTAAGACAACCCTCATGTCGCAGAAAACAAGCGCCAAGGAGTCTGTTCCCACGAATACGCAAAAAATCGCACGGATTCTCGGACGCATCCAAAGATGACCACGTTACTTCATCCCGTGGTCACGGTGGGATGGGGGGCATGTATAGATGTAAACGGAGTTATCTGACCTTGGAGTGAATAAATACAATGTACAAGGAGGCGGCCATTTGCTTTTTCAGTATTGCTAAGAAATTCTTTTCAACACTTTGTACGCAGTTGAGTAAAGCTTTCTTTATTCTCGTCTTGGATAAGAAGTTGTTACGTCCGACTTTTGACTTTGTCCAACCTAAGTTCGCCTAAGTGAATTTTGGATATTTTTACGAACTGTTAAGTTTATTTATTTTTGTTAAACTCTTTGCATTTCTCAGGGGTGCCCACTGTCGCCCTTACTTTACGCTTTGGCGTTGGAGCCGGCTGAGGGACAGGGAGTGCAGTAAGCCCTACGCGGAATCGCTGTTTTCCCTGGTAGCGCTCGAGCTAGGGTTTCTGCGTACACCGAAGACGTATCCATCTTCATGTCGTGCCGCATTAAGGTGGTACAGAAGGCGCTTGAACAGTACGAGAAGGTGATAGGGACCAATTTTAACCGTAACAAATCTTCCGGCTTGCGGTTAGGTGTCTGGAAGACGGTCGCTCTTCCGGGGCCCTTCAGTTGGACTGATGGACCCAACGCATCCTTGGAGTGTGGTTCGGGCCCGGACTCCGGCTGAAGAAGAATTGGTCAGAAGTACAGGCAAAGGTCGGAGCGTCGGTTCGGATTTGGTTTCGAAGGGTGTTGACCTTAAAGCTGAGGCGTGTACCACTTACGTCTTGCCCCTCATTCTTTACCGCTTGGCTGTACTTCCTCTTTGCAGGTCCCGTATGAAGGCGATCGAGCGTTTGTTGAACAGTCTTTTGTGGGGTGGTCACAAACACTGGGTCTGTAAAGAAGCCTGTTACAAGCGTCCGTGCCATGGGGGCTAGGAATGCCACACCTGGCGAGTCATCGCCATGCCTCAAGGTTGTCTTTCCTATGCCGCGTTTTGATGGAGGGCTCAATTTTGGCGCCGAGTGTTAGGGACGCCTTCCCTAGCCTTACCTACATCCCCCCCATATCCTGGGGTAAGCGCCGTCGTAGTCGTGGAAGCTTGTCGAGTTTCCTCAGTCAGTGTCGGTTGGCCTTGAAGGTCAGTCCTCGGTCCAGTGACCTTTCTTGGCGTCGGAGACTATTGCATCATGAATTAGTGGAGGGGGTCGATAAGGATCCCCTGTGTGGCCGGCTCGACTTGTCGGCATCAGAGTTGCGCTCCTTTTGGTCTTGGGCGCCAGCGGCGGATTATCTCAGCAACCCTGAGTTTTTGCTTCGCTGGCGATTGATTCGGAACGTGCTACCTCTCAATGACGTACTCTTCAGATAGGGCCAGGCAGATATGCCAGATTGTTATCAGTGTGACCTTGGTTTAGAGGAAACAGCTTCGCACGCCTTCTGCCATTGTCCTCAGGTGCGCCTTTGTAGGATTATGTCGGCGGGTTGACGGCTCGTATCGCTCCCGATCAACTTGTGTTCATCGATCTCGCGTATGCGTGTGATAATGTGTTGCCTCCTTTCTCCGGGGTAAAACGGATGGTGTTTTTTGCGTTGCTAGCCGTGGCAAGAATGGTCGTGTGAATGTCGCGAAAGGATGGAATTTTGCGAAATGAACGTTATTCGTATCAGGATCTGATTGTTTTCTTTAAGCATCAGATTAAGGTGAAAATCAGATCTGATCGAAAGTGTCTGATCTCGACACATTTCAGTGGAAGTTGGGTGACTGAGGCAAGCCTGGTTCGTGTGGACGGGGCTAGCCATGATTTTCTTTTTTTAAGTCCCCTTAACGCAACGGGGCGGTTTTCTGTTGACCCTTCTGGTTACGTTTGACACTATTTTGTGTTCCTAGTTAATGTGAATCAGTGTTGTTTCCGGCTCTCTCTTTTGTTATGACCCATGTCGAAATTCCCAATCTCCCCAATTTGTTTTTGTCCACTTTTTTCATCTCGACTGAGTCAGCCTTTGATTTTCTCATTCCATCATTTATTTTTCTCTCCCCATTCCATTAGTGAGTGTGCTTCTTGATTCTATCTATCGATAGAATACAGCAGCCACTCTTATTATTTTGAGGGGTGGACGGTTCCTACTAATATTGTTTTGATTTTGTTTTATCCTTAGTTGACATTTTGGGTTTCTTGTCTAGGTTCATCTCCTCCCCAGCATTTTGTGCTTCATGGAATATATATATATATATATATATATATATATATATATATATATATATATATAAACATTACAAATTTTTACACCATGGGATGTTTTGTAGGACCCTTGTGAATATGTGGTATTGTGGTGTGTGTGCAGGATTGAGAGGTGATGGATGAGTTCTTGTGGTGAATGTGTAATTGTTATGGATGAATGGGCCATGACTGTGGTTAACAAGGAATAGGATAACTTGAGAAAGACCAGCCTTTTCCCACTTCCCCTTCGGCCTTGTGCCACAATTTTGTATTTCTTACAAAAGAAATATATTCAGTATTGCTCAGAAGCATGTCCAGCGGATGTCTTCTGCACTTAACAGAAGTGAAAAAACAAACATGCCTGATACAGAAAGAAAATTGCAGAAACTCCAAGGCAAGATATTAAAAAAAGGCGAGAAGAAAGGATTAATTATAAATTTTAGAAGTCTGAAAGTATGGTTGTCGGTATAAGGTGCAACCCAAAACGCGAGCGACGAACCAGATCCGTCAAAATTAAGTCAGTAAATCAAGATACGTTTCAAAAGCAGAACAAAGTATCAGGGAAAAAAGGTAAAAAAGAAAGAACTATAAAATGTGATGCAGTATCAAGTTTCAAGTCGAAAATTTTCGTTTGTTTACTTCTTTCATTTTTTTCAATATTGGTTCAGTAGTGAATTTCTTCCTTTATTGTTTATCTTTCAAATATTTTTGACAACAATAATAAAAAGAATGTTCTTATATATTTAATGATAATTTTATACTTTTACGCTTTTCTTATTTATTGATTCGTTTCTCTTATTGCCACTAAAATAAGTCAAATTGATACATTTGATAACAAACTGTTCACTCAGGAATCGAGTGTAAAATATATAGTCGTTCCTTGTCATGGTAGAAGGCTTGTGTGTCCCAGTAAAAACAAAATCGAAGCCGTCTGGTGTTTCAACTCTTGTATGGCCACCCATGGCGGTAAGGTTGAAGAGGGACCAGACTGAATGTAACCAACCTACGAAGACCCCAAAGGCGGAATTGACAAAGATCTATACGATCACAACGACTAAACCGGTGGTCAGCACCAGTCGTTCTGGCGTGACCAAGGCTTGTCATACCTTAACAGACCAAGCATCTGACAACTGGATGCAACCAAATTTTCCAGATCACACCTGTTTCACACCCTTTAAGTTGCGATGGAGGCGATTTTGGTCTTTTAGTGTGTGGGCTTTTTCGTCGCGCAAAGTTAATCCACCAAAATCAAATTCACGCGAATGGCCTCGCTTTCTACTCGCCCAGCCGCGTTCAACAGCCACACACCTCTGTGACTCCCTGCTTACGACTCTTCACGGGTAGTCTGGACCTTTAAAGCCATCTCAGGCAGCTCCACTAGAGGGAATAGAGAGAAAGGAAGACGATACCGATGTTCGGATGCTCACAGGAGCGCACGACGAATATCAATCCTCCTATAAGGCAGTGAATTTTGGAGACTTTAGGGCAAAAGAGAAACGCTTCTGCAGAATGATGATAAGAATACCATGAACGGGACATGTGAGCAATAAGCAAGTTTTAAGAAAAATGGCAACTACAAAGACACTTATATTTAGAACCCAGAAAGAGAGAGTTGAAATTTCTGTAACTCATCAAGTCATGGGAGGAGAAGCTGACACAAATCGTCCCGGAAAGGCGGGCCCGAAGAAAGCAAAGAGACAGCTCCAACAGACCAGAGACAAAAAATACATGCGATCACTGCAACAGAGATTGTCACCCTCGCATCGGCCTCTATAGTCACAGACGTTGATGCTCCAGCCGAGCAGACAACCTGGATATTACCCATAGTCATCCCTGACCGACGGAGGCCTACATATAAAGAAGGCCTGAAGGGTTTGACATTGACAGGTCGTATTGAAGGCAGAATGGGTAGAGGAAATCAGTGAACAGTCCATTGTGTAATTGGATCCCAGAACAGGGATTGAGAATGATAGTATGAGGACAGGAATTGCTACAGCTACAAATGATAGTAAAGCTGTGGAGAGCCATGATCAATGAAGTCACAAGGCACATCAACAAATACTGATTTATTCTTTTCTCTATAATTCAAATATACGAATTCCTGCTCTGGAATTGGTGAAATAAATCAAATTTCGTTCCTTATACTACTCTAGTATTTAATTCCTTTCAGTTCCTTAGTGAAAGTGAAAATGAAAGTAATGTTGAACTCATAAATCATAGGGTTGCTAGCACTGAAGTTAACTACATGCTTGCTATTGATATAGTTTGATAATGGCGACCTGTCCTCGAATCAAATCTGTTCTCAGTTCGACATGGCAGCAGATTAAAGTTGCTGCAAGAGTGAAGACATAGAATTCTTTCAGTTAATTTTACATGTCATGACAGTAGCAAGATCTAATTTAGATACGACCTGGAATGGATTCTCTTATCTTCTCGAAGTTTTGAATTCTTCAGGTTTAAAGTAATTGCTGCTCTGTCAATTCTTTTGCGTTTCTATTTTGTAAGCGAAATAATTCCGTTTGTTTCATTAGAGGAACGTTTTGCATAAAGAAATTCAAAATCGAAAAAACTGGGTAAATAAAAGAAAGAATTAAGTTATTGTATTAATATGTCTGTCATTTAGTATTTTTAAGATTCAGGCAATATTTCCGTTCATATTTCTATTTCTGAGAACGCATAAGGGATACGTTTTGATTGCTAATGGTGATCTTTATCAAGTAGAAAAATCAGTAGTCATCAATCAAGCAACACTGATAGAAAAATTATAGTTAAATTGCGTCGACTTACGTATTACTTATATTTCAAAGTTTATTGGCTGAAAAAATTCAAGCCAAATTATCATTACCATTCAAATTCTCATCTGTTTTTTTTTCTATATTCCTAAAAAAAAAAAAAATCAAAAATCGAATAAAGAGTCATATTTGATCAACCAGGAAGAAAATCAGCAAAATGTCTGCAAGAGACAAGCAAGAAATATTCCGTTGGTTTGTGATCCATTCGAAATATATTGGCAACTTTCGCTTCACGATTTGTTATTTCTTTTTCAACGCACGCTAAAATGAAGGAAAGTTTCACTACCTCAAGCGTAAAACTGCAGAGAAAATATTCGTGCCTTTGTTCACTTTTGAGATGAAGTAAAATACGTTAAAATGAAAGCAAAGCAATCACACATGTATCCAAGACAAAAAATAATAATAAAAAAAAACAGTCTAAATAAGCAACTAAAACGAAATATAAATCATGTCTACACAATCTCTTTCATACAAACAAGACAAGCAGTGACAAAGCGGTCGCCTGATGATAGAAACTTGAAATGTATTCTGACTGGACGTTGTCTCAATGGACTGAAAATTGTGATTTACAAGCACAAAATCTGAGAAATGTAGACATGAAAATATTAATATAAGAACAAATAATAGAATGTATTGAAGAAAAGGAATATATATATATATATATATATCAAAGAAAGAAAAAAATTGAAATCTTAAAAACCTGTCCAATCAATAAGAATTCAGACCGAGATAGACAAACGACGTGCAAAACATTTAGTATTTTCTTTAGTAAATATAAAGTGAAAAGAGATTCATTCAAAAAAAAAATGTCGTTCATAAGCTTAAATACATATTCGAAATCCTATGGCATGAAAGAAAATAGTTTGAAAAAGACACAATTCTGCGAAATAAGATAAAGAAAAATTAACTCTTCTTTCATTACACGCCCTTCACTTATTTTAATAATGATAAAGTAGATCTGATAACAATTCTTTCTTTTGATAATGATAATATAGATCATTTGATAATAATTATTTTTCAAAATATAAGGTAGATATTATAATAATAGTTCTATGTAATGATAGTGTGTATATCTTTTTATCATAAGTGTTCCTTTTGACATAGATCTGATAACAGTAGATAATGATAACGTAGATGTTTTGTTAATTCTTTCTTAAAATATAACGTAGATATTTTAATAATACTTCTGATATGTACATCTTTTGATCATAAGCGTTTCTTTTGATAACGAAAATGTAGACCTTTAGATAATAATTCTTTTTATCGATAATGAAAACGATGATCTTTTTATAATAACTATTTTTATAATGAAAATATAGAGTATTTGAGCATAATACTTTCTACTGATAATGATAATGTACATCATTTCATAACAATTCTTTTGGTAATAATCTAGATTATTTGATAATTCTTTATCAAGATAATATAGAAAAGAGGGCTACCACCGATAGCAAATATTCCTGTTTTTTTTTGTTTTTTTTTTGCAACTTGAAATACATAGACAGACTGAAGCGATGCCGGGGCAATAATTACAAGACATAAAGTTTTTGTCCGCATTTGATTATCAATAGTTACATCATTTGGACTTACATAGTCTACGTACAAAAAAGCAACCTCTTGTACGAATGCAAGAAAAATATAATAAAAAGCTGGTTCGTGTTACCTTTGACATATTGACTAGGAATTTCGTAGATGAGTACTACAGCAATCACTCCGTCCACTCTTCAGTGGATAGCAGTAAGTTTATTTTCTTGTTTTAATAGTCGTCTACAATGAAACCTATATATATATATATATATATATATATATATATATATATATATATATATATATATATATATATACATTATGAAATGGACAAAGTCCGACAATTATTTTAAGACATTTTTATGTTTAACATTCTTTTTATAGATACAAACATTTAAGTAAATGCTCTGTTTATAATAAACAGTATTAAACAACATTTACCGGCTTGAATGTCCGAGAAATTTTCACAGAAAATATTCGTCCTCCGACAGGATTCGAACCTGTATCCTATACGGAACCGTCATTTAGCTTGACGTGCCTTTACCGATTTGGCCACGAAGGGCGTTCGGTTATATATATATATATATATATATATATATATATATATATA
>CAHIKZ030003326.1:1322500-1412500 GCA_903632075.3 Acanthosepion pharaonis
CACCACAAAACAGGCAAGAACGCATAAGAATAAAAGGAAAGGTAAGCAATGAGAAAAGAAAAAAAAAGAATGAGAGAAAGATGAAAAAGAAAAAGAGGAGACAGAAAGAATTCAAGAAAGAAAAATAAAGAAGAGAAACAGATTTTTACTTTGTGAAATTTTTATTGACTGAATACACGATAAATATCATAGAATATATTATCTGACTGTCATGACAGAGTCTCTTCTCTGTATTTTATGATGAATATTCAATTTTTCTGTTGTACGTCTTTTACAAATCTTCTGTAAGCAACCAATGATTATTGGAATCATATATCGGCATTTGAAGTGACTCATTCCTTTGATCTGTTTTGATGCTTGGTCATTTGGTCAATTTCTCTATCTCTTCTTCTCTAAACATATATATATATATATATATATATATATATGTGTGTGTGTGTGTGTTAGTGTGTGTGTATATATGTGTGTGTGTATGTATATATATGTAGATATATATGCGTTATACAAAAACTTTTCCACTTTTTTGTTTTTCCACAAAATTGTAAAAGTCAATGTACATTCATACAGACACATGTATACACACTCACATACAAACATACATGCACACACATGCACATGCATACACATACATACATGAATGTACATTGAATTTTACACATATGTGTGCGTGTACTGTCTGAATATATAAATATACAACCATATAAAAATAATAAATAAAATATGTCAGAGTGAAAACTCATGGAAAAAAAACGGCCAACTCGTGTATTTCTGGTGGATAATATATTTTTTTTAAAACGAGCAGATTTTGTTAATAAATTGCTCACTTTTAAGAAATTAAAAGTAAATAGATGAAATAAAATTAAAAAAAAAACAAACAAACTTATCTTCTCGATTCAGAGTTTTATAGAAGACGTGTCTGCTTGTTATTAGTAAATTGGATTACATTATGTAATAACGTCTTTAATAAAGAGCGCATGGAAATTAAGTTGTAAAAAAAAATTAACGTCTTATCCCGTAATTTTTTAGTAAAATCTCTTAGGAATATACCTGTAATTAAATTTAGTTTACTACCCAAACATGCCAGATAGGCAGATAGATTAATTGTTAGTGCCCCACATTCATCATTCAGTCTTTCTCCTGGCTTTCTTTTCGCATAAAATCTCCTCTTAAAAAGTCCAAATTTGGTATCGTCTATCCACAATACATTTTACTACTGTTTTAATGTCCAGTTCTTATACTTTTTTACCCCATAACAGTCTTCTCTCTGAAGCATGGCGGTGGGTCTGTTATGGCTTGGGGGTGTTTTGTGGGAGAGAGGGTCGGAGATGTGCTTCAAGTCAAGGGAATCATGAGAAACGAACAATATCATTCGATTTGGCAAAGATATCGTATATCAACTGTGTAAATGTATATATATATATATATATATATATATATGCAATTTTTGTATGTATTATATATGCGCAGTACTTATTGGAAAGCGCTCAATATCAGTGATAGAGCTAACATATTTATACATCAATCCAACTAAAATATATATATATATATATATATATATATATATATATATATATATATATATATATATATAAATATATAATGTATGTGTGTGATGTGATGCATAATAGCAGATATCATGACATTATGATAAGATTCAATCATTAATGACCCTGTCATTTGATTACGATCAACCTACTCATATTGACACAGGTAATCTCAAATTGAATTAATCAAGGTTGTCTGAGGTTGAAATTCTAGGAAGCTATGACAGACTATAATGAATTGTGCAGGTAACAGCGTCACGGCCTGTTGGGGCCTTATAGTGCAGCGAGTTATATATATATATATATATATATATATATATATATATATATATATATATACACACCGTGGTGGATCTCATCCCAGACCCTTGGTAGTGGATGCGCACTGCTGATGAGTCCCAAATATAGGACAAAACGGCTATCCAGTGCTTTCTGCATTCAGTTGAGGTTTCTTCTAAGCACGATGAATTAGTTAATTATGAATATTTCAAATCCTAATTATTTCTATATATATATATATATATATATATATATATATATATATATATATATATATATATATATATATATATATATATATATATAAATATAAAATCAACGCTTAGAGGCGACACTCTGTTTCATGCTAGTGCTGTTATTTTTCTCGGCTATTTATATATATACGGGTCAGTGGTGCATTGTGGGTAGTCTATTTTGGCGGAAGTCGTTTGTTTGTTTATTTATTTATTTGGGTTAAATTATATTTAGACACGCTCTTTCTCTGATATTGAGCACTTTATCCCATAAATATAGCACATCTTAAGACTATATTTCTTCATATATGATAAAATATATAGTTTTAAGGCATGCTGCATTTATGGGTAAAAGTGCTCAATATTAGTGATAAATTGTGTATGTATAGATATACAAGTATGGTTCACAGAGGTAAACCCAGTCGACCGTCTATTGTATGCTTAAACGCAATCTTCAGACTTGATGATGATGAAGGCCTGAAGCTTATATGAAACAGACTGTTAATATAGATCAAATATGGCTCGGAATCCAATAGAATAAAGAACAAATGGGAAAGATGTATCAATCTAGATCTATCTAGGACACTATTTTCAAATCTATCTAGCTCTTACATCCTTTTCATATTTGTCTATTTGGTGTATATATTTATTCATTTGGCACCAACTGTTCGACTAGTAATGAATGAACTTTCTATTTGACTTTTGTTCCAAATGCTATATTGTTTGAATTATAATATTACCCAGAAGTACATTAATAATGCTAATAATAATATATTCTGATGCTATATTAGATATAACTCCCATGGATTCTAGGCTTATATGCTTGCAAGCGTAATGTTTTGTCTTGGAGAATATTGGAGAATATTCTACTGTAAATATCCCGTTGATTATAACAAATTTGCTTGTCCGTCACATGATGCATTTTTTGTTATTAGCGAGGGTAGAGGTGGGCAGCAAAACCTGTCGCCATATCGTGTACATTTGGCTGTGATGCCCGTGTTTCTTATACCTTTATCAGACTGGGTGAAATGATGGGTATAATAATAGTGACAAACATTTGGCTGTGATGCATGAACTTGGTATACCCTTATCAGATTGAGTGTTATGATATATATATATATATATATATATATATATATATATATATATATATATATATTGGGCTTTGTATATTGTATACCCCAGCATCAATAATAATAATAATAATAATAATAATAATAATAATTTTCCTATTTCAGTGGAGCGGGCGTTAAACACATCGATGTTATTGTTGACTTCTTTCTTTCTTTCTTTCTTTCTTTCTTTTCTTTCTTTCTTTCTTTCTTTCTTTCTTTCTTTCTTTCTTTCTTTCTTTCTTTTCTTTCTTTTTTCTTTCTTTCTTTCTTTTCTTTCCTTTCTTTCTTTCTTTCTTTCTTTTCTTTCTTTCTTTCTTTCTTTCTTTCTCATTGAAACCAAACAAGTATTGCAACAGTTCCTATTATAACTATTCCGGCTTACCTCGCAGTCAGAATGTAATAGCCCATTATTTATGCGTTATTGGCAGGTCGTAACGTACGTGCTAACTAAAGATCTAAATACCAAGTTGAATTACGTCATTATAATAATAATAATAATAAAAATAATAATAATTATAATAACATCAGTAACAAAACCATAATAATAATAAGAATATTAATAATAGTTACAATAACAACAATAACAATACAATAATAATAATAATATTAATAATAATAACAATAATAACAATAAATTGGTATGAACACCACCGAGAGCCGGTTACAGAGATATGACCCGATACAATACACAGAGACAGAACAATCAAAGCTAATCTCCCAGGCATCTTGATCAGAGACCTGTAAAATCAAAATGTGCCTTCTCATTGACATGAAGACTCTAATGTATCTTCATCTAGATTTTCAAAAAAACTATCAGAATACAAAGACCTTGAAATCAAAATCTAAAAAATATGGCACATGAGGACATCAACAATTCCAATTGTAGTTGGAGCCCTCGGACTGATTTGAAAGATTCCAACAGACTCATTGAAGGAATTCCTGGTAGCCCACGCTTTAAAAAATACAAAAAACTGTACCCATAAGTACAGCCCACACCTTATGAAGGGCTTTATCTATGTAAAAGATGTGTGATCTTAGAGTTTTTTTTTTTTTTTAATTTTCCTCAAAAAATGATCAGTGGAAAATGTCATGATGCTATTTATGATCTTAGTCTCTGGTTAGGACCCGGAAAGAAATGAGTACACACCAAAAATCGAAGAAATAATAATAAAATAATAATAATAATAATAATAATAATAATAATAATAACAACAATACCAAAAATAATGCTATTTTTCTCATTCCAGTATGCGTATTCTGTGTCATTATAGATTCCTAGCCTAGTAACAGCTATAAGCAAAATGATGCTCGCCATGAAACAAGGAGACAAGTTTATACAGGAAAAAAGATAAACACGATAAAAAAAAAAAAACTTACTTGAAGCCAGATAAAAATCGAGCCAAAAAAACCTACAATATCGAAGTTACTTCTAGAAGCAGCTACTGGCAAAAATTCCATCCACCTTTCTTGTGAAAGTGGAAAACGTTCGTTGTTGGAGATAACTGCCAACTTACTAATGACCGCCTTAATAATGAATTAACAACGCCTTTTGCCACGGCGGATCTCTTAAAATGTCTGCCTTGCATGAAAATTTCACGGTTTTCCTATTTGTATTTTCTGATGAATATTAATGCTTACGTGAATGATTCAATCAGTTTATAGTGAGTTCTCACTGGAGTAGTATATCCATTGCAATTTCCACTATTGTATCATTAAATATTTGAGCTTAACAACTTTAGTAAAATACAGCAATAACAGTAATAAATGTGAATGCTGGTAGTTATTTTAAGAAGTAAGGTGATACAAATGAAAATATTTGAAATTTCCAACTTTTTCTGTTTCACTCAAACAGACGTTAAACGCGTTTTCTTTCTTTCACTGAAATCAAGTAGCGTATATGAAATGTCTTTTCTGACTTTCCAGGCAATCAAAACAGAATAGTTCATTATTTATGAGGTATTGGCAAGACGCAACGGTCGTGCTAGAAAGCTGAATTATAATACATTTTTTAGTCTTTATTATTGTTTAAATTTTATTGATTTGTCATAAACTCCCTGAAGCTGGTCTCCTCTTTTCTCTTCGGTTGCTCATAGCTATCAGTGGTTCCCAGGTGAAGATTATTAGTAAGTTGGTTAAACTCTGGAAGACCTAAAATGAGGCCTTGTACTTTGTAAATAATAATAATACGTTAAGTAGACTAATTTCATGAACAGCCTAAAATGTTTAGGCAATATTGGAATTAAATAAACAACGAATACAGCTAATTTTTGACTATTTCATTACTGATTCCATATCGCTAATAGGTCGTAATGTTCACCGTAAGTTATCGTAACTCAAACGAGAAGAGTATTTTTTTACAAATATATAGAATCAAAACAGCAGCTTTCAATAATTAAAAGCGCTTTCACGTCTTTATGGGTGACGAGTTAATTTCCACCCTACAATCCATTTTTTCAGAGACGAAATGTCGCAAGCCGCTTGCTGTTTTTATCACCTTTTCCATGGAAAGTTTTTATACCAGCTAAATTCCTTAGTACAGCCAGTTCTAACCTTCACAGATAAGATCCACCATGCCACACCCATTGTAGCGAACCACACCCATTCTCTTCATATTCAACTGTTCAGATGTAAGTTCCACTTAAGTAGCCCCGCCCCATGAACCGCGGATTTGTGGAACTGACTCCCAACAAATGTTTCCCGATAGCTACAATCTTAACCTGTTGAATCTAGGGTCAGTCGTTATCTTCTCTACATATTCCCATAAACTGTATATCTTACTCTGTAGCAGTCTACTTCAAGTGGCTCTTGAGCCTTATATAGGGTGAACATCATTGTAAAAACACACATTTTTTACGCAATCAGAAATACCACTGAAGACCATTTCCCTAAATACAGGCTTGAGATTGTTTGAGACCTTTTAAATTCTGAAATACAGAAACTTTTCCTCGCTTGTTTAATCAGTCGAAATTATGGTGATCGAAGATTTTGTGATAATTTTTTTACACTATTTACATTGTTCAGACTATCGTTCTCATCTTTGTTGCCATATTTATCACAACGTTTCGGCCTTCTTCAGGTGGTGGGAATGTCGAACTGAACCCTTTATTTCGCTCGCTGGCGTGGACTGTTCTAGTTCCACGTGCTATGTCTAATGGCTGTCAATTATCAGTTATCTCCTGTTAATTCCCGTCTCCAAGTTCTCCACCGCCTTAATCAAGTATTGAACTCACACTCTTTGGGTCCTGTCACTGGATCTAAATAACGCCTTTATCCACTGTGCCATGTTGTCGTTGAGATAAATATGGCAACAAAAATGGGGACGATAGTTCGAACAATGTAAATAGTGTACATAATACCTCATCTCAGAAATATAGACGATTTTTTTTTAAATCATTTCCCCCGAAGCAAGGCAATAAAGCCACCAGGACACAAGAGGTTACTGAGTGCGAAACAATATGAGAAACAAACTATTATGGAGAAAAAAAAAGAGGAATAATTAATAAGACAAGATAATGATTTATGATTATATTGCGTTGAAATTTTTAAAATCAGAGTTGACTCGACATTAAAAAGCCGGAAGTGAGCTCCACAAGCGTGACGTGTAGAGAAGATACATTTTTAGCATAGAACTTACAGTTACATATAGCCATTTCAACTGTAAAATGATGAGACCTTGCCACTAATCTAGTACTACGATTAAATTCATAAAATCTACGTAAAGTTCATCAGAAAAATTACCATAATAGCATTTATCGAAAAGACACTAGGAAGCTACGTTACGATACTATTCACTCTGTCAGTACTTTCGTTGTTATTTTTACGATGTCTGTTTAAAAAGTATTGGGACCGCTGCCATGGAAACAGGTAACGTAGGTAGAGTGAAGCCGCTTGACACAAGTTCACTTTGAACTCTATCACGCATGGACAATAAGTTATAACGTCCTCGCTCACATCCGTGGTTTATAGCAGTGTTGGGAAGCAAAAGGTGTAGAGTGTGGTCGTCTTCCCACATAACACAGGTTCCATTAGCGGCCATGTCTCGTGCAGTTTTTGGCAAATAACAACAATCTTCAGGTCCGACAACCAGCATGTTACCCATATCTCTCCTCTTGTAACTTTTTCTTCAAAAATCAAATCCCACACAAAAGGAATAAGATTTCAAGACGTGGAAGAAATCCAAGAGAATGCAGTTGCTCGCTATCCCATACAACGAGTTCCAGGAATGCTTCAATCAATGGAAACGAGGCTGGATAAAGTGTGTGGCTTCTCACGGAGGCTACTTCGAAGGAGCTTAAATGCTGAATTGATATTTGTTGTATTCTTTTTATAGCATCAGTTTCGATACTTTTTGATCTGACTTTATATTACTAATCAACTACTCACATCCGGCAATGCAAATATTCACTACACTTGCGTACAAAATAAAACTATTGGCATAATTTGACAATTTCACTCCGCGGCACAATTATTTTGTTCTATGTATATTGAAGTTATATGAAAAGGAAAATTTATTTGCAATATATGAGCTATAACTACAGCATCTCACGGTCAAATGGGGAAATACAAAGAATTAATTTGCGGATACGTCAATATTTAACAATAACGTAAGTTCCGAGAATCAAGACTTGGGTTTGCTTACCTGTAACAAAGACGAGAGTAAACATAATTCTGTGTTGTTATCAACAGGAACAAAAGAAGACTAGAATATTTGATTCACCACAGATGAAACTAAGTCGTAGCAGATATAAACAACAGATAAAATCCTCTTAGCAACTCGTCTAGCAGAAGTAATTCCATATTTTGCAGCATTGCATTGTGGGATATTTTTATTAGTAATTCCCTTATTGCTATTTTGACCATAGAAGTTTCCAATATCAAGATACGTTGAATTTCAAAAATCACGCAGGCAGCCACAGAGCAGTCACGATTATTTTATTCCACATATATTGAACTTGCATACAAAATTACGGCGCACTCCTATGGGGTGTAATGGTTAACGCACTTATCTCGGTAGATTAACTTACATCTGAGTAGTGAGTTCGATCCTTACAGAGTATTCCGTACTTTCGTGTTTGAGCTACTCTCAAGCTCTGCTTTGTAAATATAAAAAAAAAGAAAAATCCCGACATTACTCATCTCTAAAATGAAATACTAAACAACACATATTATATATATATATATATATATATATATATATATGTCAAAGTATATAATTGGTATACAGGGAATGAATTCAATAACCAACAATTACTATTCTTAAAAGAGTGCTCAATACAAAGTAGAGCAGATATAATTATTTTTTATAAAAAAAAATTATAACATAAGTATGTTATAAAATCACTACAAAAATAGCCATTTTGTTTCAACACACTCTGTGTCTTATCAAGTGATGATGTTGAAAAGAAAATAAATGGTTTTAAAAGTTTCAGATTAATTAACGATCCTACACTGGTGGGAAACATTGTTACAAAAGCTAGAATAACCAATCAAAAACGAAGTATAGAAAGATTCAAAAGCTTGACAACGAAATCCTGCTCTAATAGCTATTCATATCTTTAAATACGTGTAATATTAAAAATAATTTATACTAACTAATAATTATAAATTTACATGATAAAATTTAATATTAAAATAAAAACTGGCAATTTTTAAAAACCAAATTTAATCACTATTAAGTTTAAAAACTACAAAATTATTGATAAAAGAAAAAATATATATGTGTTTATTCAATTCATTTCTTCATTGAAATTACGTTCGAGAAGACCAGTTATTTTGTAGTGGACAATAATTCGGATTCCTACAATTACATAAGTTGTTATTTGTATTCTTATAATTAGTATTGCAGTTAATAACCTGTTGATTAGTCAAGTCTTTTGAATTCGTATACTTGTTAAAGACTATGTTGTTATGTTTTTTAATTATCTGCTCTAGGTTATCAGCACAACTATAGCTTAATTTAAGGGTATTAGGATTAAATATTTTACTAAAGTGGGTTAGTTTCAGGGTTGGGAAATGTTTTTGATTAGGTTTATAAATATACGCCCTAACTTAGTTTTGACCATAACATTGAAAGGGGAGGAACCAAATAATCTTTCTAGATCTTCTTTTCTTATTATGGTTGCAATTAACAGGGTTTTTATATTGAATAGTGGTATTTTTGTATCCACTATTTTTTAGTGCAGAATTATAAAAATCACTATGTTTATTGAAATTATTATAAGAGTTAGTGCTAATTTTTGGATAATAGTCGATAATATCAAACTGTATGAATGAACATTTTCCCTTATATCGTATGTTGTTAAACCAGTTGAAATAATTAAATAATATTATTTTAAACATTTTATCTTTGTATATTTGCTCTCTAAGTTATAATTCGATAAGTGGTTAGCATTTATTTAAGTCTGAAATATTTACTGGTTGTGATTTCTCAATGTCTATGCCATTGTCTGTGGATGTATGTATGTGTATATATCGATGTCTATGTGTATGTAGAGTGTATTCACATTTATCTGTGTGTGTATAAGTGTTAGTTTCACGTCTCCTTTTTTTCATAAAGGGCTGTAGAGATGTTCATGTATTCCCCACACCTCCTTTTTTTTAGTGTGTGTATGTTTTTTTGTGTGTGTGTGTGTGTGTGTGTGTATATGTGTGTGTATCTAATTATGTCTGGATGCTTATATTATAATCTGATTGTGTTTTTGTTGTGTCACACGTGAGTTTAAGACCATATTCACAAACTTTAAAATAAAACGGAAAAAGAAGGGAAAAAGAAAAATATATATACATGTATTATCAAATGACCGGATGTATTGTAGCGTCTGGTCTTCTCGAACGTAATTTCAATGAAGAAATGAATTGAATAAACATATATTTTTTTTTCTTTTATCAATAATTTTGTAGTTTTTAAACTTAATAGTGATTAAATTTGGTTTTAAAAATTGCCAGTTTTTAATTTTAATATTAAATTTTATCATGTAAATTTATAATTATTAGTTAGTATAAATTATTTTTAATATTACACGTATTTAAAGATCTGAATAGCTATTATAGCAGGATTTCGTTGTCTAGCTTTTGAATCTTTCTATACTTCGTTTTTGATTGGTTATTCTAGCTTTTTGTAACAATGTTTCCCCCAGTGTAGGATCGTTAATTAATCTGAAACTTTTAAAACCATTTATTTTCTTTTCAACATCATCACTTGATAAGACACAGAGTGTGTTGAAACAAAATGGCTATTTTTTGTAGTGATTTTATAACATACTTATGTTATAATTTTTTTTTTTTTAAAAATATATATATATATATATATATATATATATATATATATATATATATATATATATATATATATATGAGATGGAACATGAATAAAACCTTGACTTTGAAACTGTGTGACTGGAACTTGTAACATTCAAAGTAAGTCTTGTCCACGAAATCGCAAATTAACACTGTTTCGTTACTTAGTTATATATAGTCATCATATTTTATTTTTATTAAATCTTCATCAGAGAATCATATGATAAAGATTTAAAAAAAGTGAAACATTGTTAGATTGATAAACGTTTCCTATTTGTTCTTTACCTTATCATTCTGTCGGATTCAAATCCATATTTATCGTAACATATATACAAATGATATATATATATAAGCAGTAAATTCGACCTTGCCTACCGAACGCTCCTTTGTGGCCGAGTCGGTTAAGGCACGTCAGCGTAAATGACGGTTCCGTATAGGATACAGGTTCGAATCCTGTCATATTTCTATGAAAATTTCTCGGACATTCAGGCCGGTAAATGTTATTTAATACTGTTTATTATAAACAGAGCATTTACTTAAATACTTGTATCTATAAAAAAAGAACGTTAAACATAAAAATGTCTTTAATTAATAAATTGTCGGACTTTGTCCATTTCTTAATATATATATATATATATATATATATATATATATATATATGCCTTAACCAGATATCTTTCATAAAATTTAAATTATTAGGTCAGTCTTTACCCAGTACCTGAAGATTGTGTTGTGCATGAAACTCCAAGTTGTGCTACTTGTGAGGGATAATATGTATATTTATTAATATATAGCTCTGTTATTTTACATCGAACACTATCTTATTAACATGAGTACTCAATGTGCAGTACCTTGTATTCATTTATATATATATATATATATATATCCTATACAAAACAATGCAAGAATAAATTACAACGAATCCCTCAAAACATGAGGAAAAACAACAATAGCAGAGACAAAACACTCTTGAAAATGGCTATAGAAGCGTACGAAAACTCTTGGGACAATAAAAGGAATAAATATAGAAAACTCCTTACGCCTACAAAATGGAAAAAAGTTAAGGATGCTTGAAAGACTTAATAAAAATTTATATATATATATATATATATATATATATATATATATATATATATATATATATATATATATATATATATATATATATATATATATATATATATTTAAAATTATAACATAGGTATGTTATAACATCACTACAAAAATAGTCATTTTGTTTCAACACTTCTGAAGAAACAGAAGTGTTGAAACAAAATGGCTATTTTTGTAGTGATGCTGTAACACGCTTATGTTATAATTTTTAAATAAATAATATTCGCTCTACTCTGTACTGAGCACTTTTTGGGTTACTGGAAATTTATTCCATTATATACCAACCTTGTATTCGTATATATATTTGTTGTTCTGGAAATTTAGTAATTGTTAGTTTCCCTAGATTATGGTAAAATGAAAATACACGAATAAAAAAATGTAAAAAGGTAAAAAATTAAGACAGAACCTGAGAAAATCAATAAAAATGTGAAAATTAAATGCCATGAAGAAGAATATGGCGAATATAAAAAAAAAAGAAAATTTAAGAGGAAAGTAGCAAAAAAAATTGAAAATTATAAATATAAAAAGAACTTGAAATATAAGGACATTAATGAAGAAAATTCCTTTTTCAATAAAAAAAAAATGAAGATAACATGATACAGAAGACGTATTAGTTTGAATATTACTAAATATTAAATACTTAGTTTCTTGGATTCAAGAGAAGTCTAGCCAAAAAATATTAACCATAATGATAACTAGCAGGAGAGCCCGGCGTTGCCCGGGGATGTAACAGTAAGAGATAGATCAAGTATCAACCATCATAAAGACTGAAAAATAAAATTGTCAAAGATTATTGTTTAAGGTTGACGGACACGCATGTCTTAATTAGTTTTTTTTTTTTTTTTTTTACGAATTGGTCAAACCCAAACTCAAACAAAAACATTGTTTTTAATCTTTATGAGTCTACCGATTGAATAGAATTTTATTAAAAACAATTGTCTTGCAAATGGAATTTTTAAACTATTCTGAGTGTAAAAATAAAGAAAAAAGTGTGCAAGACAATAAGAAACACTACCTGCTAAAAAAAAGTGAAGTTTTGTTGAAATCGGTTGAAAAATGTATGAAATCCGATCCTATATATAAACGAACACACACACACACACACACACACACACACACACACACACACACACACACACACACACACACAACCTGGGTTTTATGATAAGTATAACACGATATGAGTTGTCCCCCTTTCATTCTCGCGATGCCTCTTAATCGTGTTTTCAAATTGATTTTCTGCAAAAACAATTGTATTTTTCCAATTTTTTTGGCGCTGTCAGAACCACCGCAAAGTAATTTTACGTAGTCCTGTGAAGTTTTGTTGAAATCGGTTGAAAAATGTAGGAAATCCGATCCAATATATAAACGAAACAGATGCGCGCGCACGCACACACACACAACCTGGGTTTTATAATAAGTATGATCTAAAAAATTTTTTACTGAGTGCGAAATTTAAAACCCAAGACCACAAAACCTATAATCGATTAATTACAAATGACATATACTGATATATTTATATAAATATATTACTTTTATAAATAAATATGTTACTTATATAAATAAATATGTTATTCATATAAATAAATAAAATTGTTAACGTTGCTTGTTTTTCTGCTTAGTCATCAGTTTTTACGAATTTTGCAAATCGATGACTACAAGCCAGGATCTGTTTATTTTTTAATTGACAGTTTCTAAAAAAAAGATTAAATAACTGAAAGTAGTTAATTAGCGGACGTAGTCTTAATATGAGATAAGCAGAGACACAGAAAGAAAACTGCGGGTACTTCTAGACAAACAGTAGAAAAGGAAAGCGAAAAGAATTTTAATCAAACGGAAAGAGGGACCAACCAAGGTGTGAATTAGAGATGTCGAAATCAAGAGTCTATAGAAATTTAACCATCTGAGTTGTGTCTTAACAGCGTATAGAAAATGCGACGCCAAAATCAGAAGTTGCATTGGAATAACAAAAGATGCCTTCGAAAAACTAAGCAAAGTATTAAGAGATAGAAAAATAAATTCTTTAGAAATAGAGAAATGTGTGCTAAATTTATGTTATATCTATCCCCCTATATGGCAGTAAATGCTGGGAAATCTTTCCATAAAGAAAGAGAAAGCTGGCAGCAACAGAAATGTGGTTCTACAGAAGGATACTGAGAATTCCATGTAGGGAGCGTGTAAGTAAAGACGAAGTCTTAAAGGAAAAGGCAAGAAAAAGAACACATGCACAGAATCAGGAAGAGACAGCCGAAATAACTTGAATACACGATGAGGAAGGAGTGTATGGGAAACTTAACGCTCACAGGGCATATTGAGGGCAAGAGGGATAGAAGAAGGCAGTGGGACACTTACCTGACGAGGTTGTATGAATGAATGGCGGAACAGGGACGGAAACCTTAACAAAGAGAGAAAATCTGTCATGGGCCACAAAGACTAGAAATTGTGGAGAGCCTTGACAGACCATGTCCTAAAGGGATGCGGCACATAGAAGAAGAAGAAGAAGAAGAAGAAGAAGAAGAAGAAGAAGAAGAAGAAGCTTTATTTAATACTAAATTTTGAATGGGAGACCTATTAATGATCTAACTCACTACGTGAAATAAATTAGTTTCGCTAGTACACGTTTAGGAGACTTTGAGGTTGGCTGCATTATTTTAGAATCCAAACGACAGTCAAAAATATTGTCTTGATATCAATAATTTTCCTGTATTTTCTCAAAGAAACCAACTTTCTGAATTCATACTCAGTCAAATAAGTCGGAAGAATGGCTTCCCGTTGTTCCCGTTGTTTCATCTTGAATTTTGGAGATCCACCCATACTCTGTGTAGATAATCTTCATAGATATTTACAATCATCATAACAACTTTTGTGGTTTTTCTACTTATAATTTTCAATCTATGTCTCCATTTCAGATAACCTCCTTTTGTCAATGACTATCTGAGACCAAATGTGTGCAGAATAAAACCTCATGTGTATACAGTTATGTATCTTCAAAAATAATTTTTTCATGAGAAATAAAGTTGATTATAGAAACAGCGGAAAGGCAAACAATGAAGTATTTTCTGACTTTAAGAATCTTAAGAATTGGGAAAAAGATGGAATTTATAATATTAACCTTGTTTTCGTTTCCACGGAAAGCGAAAGTAGTTCCTGCTCACATGGCAGAAAATAACACGGTCCAGGCAAATTGAACACGTCGATACGGAACTGAAATTTCATTTCAAGGCGTTAATCTTGTTAGGTTATTTCGAAAAATGACATCTTACTTTTACAAAGTTTTCTGTCACTTTAAGTTCTTTAGTTTAATGCTACGGATACGTGTGTTTGTGAAAACTAACAGGTTCTCGTATGTTCAACAAAGGAATAAAAGAGAATAAATTTGAAATTAACGTACCCCGGCACGTTTTGACAATTACTAAAATGCCTGCATGCAAAACTTACTAAAATAGACGGCGCGTTCAGAGTGGGTTCACTGAGTTGGTTTTAAGAAATGTAAAGTTTTCTTGTGTTGATTAATGTCGAAATCAGCCTTTCTTTATAATTATAGTGATTTTCTAACTGCATGCAAGATGTAGGACAAAGTCGAAAGTTTGGGACACCCAGTGAGGATCGAACTCACTATTAAGTTGTAACTGATCTAGCGAGACAAGTTTGCTAAACATTACACCACGCTGAAGTGTCCTAAATGTTTTTCTGAGCGCGGATTAGATGTGTAACAAGGCCGAAAGCCCAGAGCACCCAATAAGAAACGAACTGACTATTCAGTCGTAATTGATCGTCGAAATGCCCCTTTCTTTATAATTATAGCAAGTTGGAAAAAAGTCTTGTCGCATTTTTTTTACATGATCTATTTTCAATATTTACGGTAAAATAGGCATACATTTATTTTACGTTCTATTTTTCCTTTCTTTGCAAATAAATTAATATCAGAGTCGGCGAATTTTACTATCGATATTAGGCTTTTAACATGAGCTTAGATCAAGTACACATCCGACATTGAAAGAAATATTCTTTCTATGGAAATGAAAACATGCCAATAATAGTTTGACCAGTTTCAATCGGGGAAATTTTCTTTCAAAAATTCCCCTCGATCTGGATGACATAGTTCTGTCATTATTAGGTTTCTGCAAATCGTAGCTGATAAATATCCCAAGCAAACAGGACAGGAATTAGCAGAACAGTTCAATACATGTCACCCGCTGATCATAAAACACCATGTTTAAACATAGTCAATGGGCCCTTCATCATGTCACTGGTTTCTCAGTTTAATCAAATCTTTCTCTATGATTGACGAGGAGTCTTGAACTTTTTCTGGGTAAAATCATCACCATTGACGAAACATTTGGTTTTCTTTGGTTTACGGCATATCAACACCTCAATGGGTTATTTAATGCAGACAAAATCTTTATTGCTGGTAATATTTTGCTTTGTCAAAAATCTATTTCTGGTAATAATTTTTCCTTCAAAAATGTACTGCTGGTAATATTTTTTTTTTTAAAATGTATTGCTGGTAATATTTTTTTTCAAAAACGTATTGTTGGTAATATTTTTTTTTCAAAAATGTATTGTTGGTAATTTTTTTCTTCAAAAATTTATTGCTGATAATAATTTTTTACAAAGTATTTGGTATTAAAACCTATTTTTACATTTACATAGTATTTTGACCCCAGTTTCGGGGTTAACTATTTGCCCATAGTTGGGACCCTAACAGGTGCTACTACCCTGGGTCAGGGTGGACCTGGGAACATTAGCAATTAAGAGGTGCTCCTCAAAACCTCCTGATCAGAGGCCTTGCTGCTGGTCGTAGTTTATCGTTTTACCCAGGACGCGGATGTAGTTCATCGTCATACCCAGGACGCCCCATTGAGGAGGGGGTCTTACCCCTCTGCAGAGGTGCAGTCGGCGTGTTCTACAACCCTAGCCGACAGGGCGGAGTAACGAAACGTGAGGTCTTTATAATCACATGTAACGAAAACAACAATTAGTAGCACCCACTGAAAAAAGAGTCTATTTCCCAAAACAGACATATACCCGTAAAATAGTTATATTCTATGATGGAATATGATGGCCGTCGTCTATCAGGAAATACTAAACAAAGATGAAACAAGGAGTGCGAAAAAGTATTGTCGTCAGTTGGAAGCATTTCACAAAAACTTTCAGAAAAAAAGAGCTTATTCATTTGCTAATCGCAAAGGTATGTTGCTTTTAAAAGATAATGCATGAACTCATATTACTCGTGTCATCCCAAGAAAATGAACGTTTTGCCTCATCCTTCTTGCTCTTCTAATCTGGATCCATCTATCATTTCTTTTCCATCATTGCAATATATTTTGTAACTGATATAATGAATATGCATACACCTGGTTCCCCACTCACAGTCATATGATAGGCTGGTGTCAGCCATAAATACAGACTGATGTGGAGGTACATGATTGATGCCTATTGTCTTCGCCTATTGCCTACGCCAATTGCCTACCACAACGACGAGGACCAGTCCATTACGGTTACCTGCTAGATTGTCCTACCCGGTTACAGTAGTCCAAAACCACTTTGCTACTGCAAACAAATATATCCATTGCCGGGACATATCAGTAATGAACACAATTTATTAATTTTGAAGAGGTTAAAACTGATATTAAGTGTTACTTTGCACCGATATTTGGAAAATTTACGCGCTATTGATAAAAAAATGTCGAAATGATTAGGATCATATTATCAATAATGTGAGGAAATGTTGTCTTGATTACTTATATCAAGAGCAAAGAAGAATGTTTTTTTTTTTTATCTTTGAATGCGAAATGGCTTTCTTTCCAACCTAACATTTGACTCTGTAAGCGTCCATTAGGTACGGGGATATTCAAACAGTATCTTTTTTATTTTTTTTTAAATTGTTTATCCAAGGTTTGGGTTTCATTTTCCAACTTAACTCGAAGCTAGTTTTCGAGTGATGGTTGGTTTCTTCTTCACATTCAAGTTTGAAAGTGATTTACTGAACATCACGCGTTGCCTGATTTTAAACGAATTCTACAGTAAAACTCATCAACAGTCGAATTAAATTTTCACATAATAGTGCAATTTTCTTAGTAATGGCAACCTTAATTCCTAATCTTTAAATAATATCTATCGTAAAATGATTAACAATGCATTCCTGTTGTTGTAAAAGTGAAGGATACAATCTTAACCTATAGAGTGAGGCGCTCGAAAGAGAACTTAGATTTAGTAATGGTGGCCTCAGTCTTAACCTATAGAAGGAAGAGATCGAAAAACAACTATGTATTAGTGGCATCTATAATTTTAACCTATACAGTGAGGCGATCCGAAGAGAACTTGAAAACCTATTAATGGTGGATACAATCTTAACCAATAGAATGCGGCCATCGAAAGAAAACTTGAAGATGTATTAATGATGGCCACAATCTTAGCAACGACAAATACGCAGATGAGATGATGTTGAGGCTAGAAAGAGAAAACAAAACTCCTAGATAAGGTAGTAAATGAAAGCGAAAAGAAAGGACTAATGGACAATTGTAAGAAGACAGAGTTTATGATCCTTAACAAGTAAGACAACTCAAGATACGAAGTACGAATTACTGACATCAGAATCAAGCAAGTAAATAAATTTAATTATCTGGGTAGATTCGTATTTAGACGACGGAAAATGTGACGCTGAGATTCAAAGACACATTCGAATGGAAAAATGTGTCTTCCAGAGGTTAAACAAAGTATTAAAAGACAGGAATATTTCGTTAAAAATAAAGAAAGGTGAGTTGAGTTGCTAATATCTACCCTCCCCTGTGTTACACAGTGCCGGGAAAATTACTTGCAGATGAGATAAGATTTCAAGAGACAGAAAATGGGTTTACAGAATGAGAATAGAAAAGACGGAACATGTTCGCTATGAGGAGGTCTTATGGAAAATAGGAACACAAGACATACCTGTACTTTCGTTTAGAAAGAGAAAATTGAAACCTTAAAAATGTTCTCTTTTTCTAATATTCTCTCACACTCAATAAGACTTTGCGTCTTAGTGGCTTCATGACCTTGCTTGGGATGAAATAATTAAAAAAAAAGTAATAGAGGGTAAAGAAATTCCTGAAAAACTACCAAGACATGAGTCAAGAAGACAAACTATTACTCGGATGGTGTATTAAAAGTCTACCATCATTTCAAGATGCTTCAAGCGGATAAAAAATTAACTCGATCTTTTGGGATGGACATGTCCTCGAAATATTTTAAATGAATTCACGGCAAGAGATCTTGATTGGTGCTGACGCTACAGATATTGAATAGAAATCGATAAGGAAAATTCAAGCAGACATTTAGTATGGCTTTCGAAAATGTCAATGAAAAATACATTAAGCTCTAATCTATCAAATTTAAGAAAAAAAAAGATTAAAAATAAATATTGAACGACTAAAATCTAAGAATGAACGTATATATGGTATGTGTATGTTTTATGTTTCTAAGTATTTTTTCCGATCTCTTAATGGTATTAAGATGATTTTCTCAGCGTAGCTTAGATGTGGCACACACCCGAAAGTATGAAGGTCGAACTCGCTACTCAGTCGTAATTGTTCTAGCGAGGGGAACCATTACACCACTTCAAGATTCCCTATTTTAAGTATATTAGGTTTGCATATATAAATGCTAGTGTAAATATTTCAGATAGAGTATATCTGTAAAAAGACAATATAAATAAAGACAAAAGGAAAACTTATCCGACGCGTTTCGTCCTTTGTGGGATTTTATCAAGGGAAATGTATGAATTTTATTTGGTAACATATATATATATATCATTTTTATTATTTAGAAACTTAATAATGTCTAGTTTTTCATGTAGGCATAAAGGGCATGGGTCATCCCAAGTTTTACAAGTTCTAGTTTTGTTTATAATTTTCCATTTTACTTTTGGTGTTATATATATATATATATATATATATATATATATATATATATATATATATATAATAAAGAGAAACAACAGTAAGATTTATGATCCGGTGTTCTTATTAATTATTTTTATTTTTAAGCACAATAGCATAAATATTATAAATTTACTAATTTAAAAATATGGTTCCATCGCTACACAGAAATTACCAGGTTTCAAAAACAGGAACTAAAAACTAATTTAATTTAATTCTATAATTAAATTTGAATTTTTTAGTTTCTGTTTAAGAAACATGGTAATTCCTGTGTAGCATTGGAACCATTTTTTTAAATTAGAAAATTTATAATATATTTATATTTACTAGTATTTATATACAAGAGCAAAAATGTTACTGTTTATTTTTTCATTGTTTTTGAATTTAAGAACGCTGAATACTTGTTACCAAATAAAATCTTTGTATTTACCCTGATAACAAGCTCAGAAGATAAAACGTATCGGCTAGGATAAGTTTTCCTTTTGTTTTAATTCATAAATGTTAATGTATGTATTTAATCAACGCTTTTATCGTCAAGGGTACGTGACACAGTCGATAAAAGAGTTTGCTGAATCCAGTGACTTAACCAAAAAGAGGTGAGTTCAATACTTGGCTACAACAGATGTGAACAAAATCATGAAGAACTGAGTTAAAAAAGGGAGATAACTGATATTCAGATATCCGGAAGAGGCATGTCATGTGGAACTAGAACAATCTAGCCGATAGAGGAAATAAAGGGTTCGGTTCGAAATTGCATTCAACTTACCTTTACCTTTATTCTCAGTTTACCGTGACCATTTCAGAACAGAATGAAAAGCCTATATACCAGCGTAAGCATTAATTTGGTGGTATAACTGAATCTTTTCCCTCTGTTTAGAAAGTTGTTACTCTGATATTCGTCAGGTGTAAAATCCAAGAGGAAAATTATTTTTCTATGAAAAGTGGTCACAAAAAAAAAAACGATATATCTTTTAAGAATTCTATACCTATAAGTCTACCATTCGTCCATGCTTAGAATATTGCTGACACATACGGTCCGGTGGTCCTTCTATTTACGTTTATCTCTTTGATATGATCCAAAGAAGAATCAGCAATATTATTGGTCCTGATCTGGCTGCTCGACTCCGGTCACTTTCGCACTGCCGTAAGGTTGCTTCTCTGTGCCTTTCCTATAAATATTTTCATGGTAATTGTTCGGATGAGCTCTTCGCTTTGGTATCTAGATTTTAAAAAAATTTAAGTACTAGACTGGCGTGGCGATCTCATCAATTTACAGTTGAACCTGCTAGATGTAACTGTTAATTCTATGCTAACAGTTTCTTTTCTAGCACTTCTCGCTTGTAAAACTCTCTTCCGTCAACATGCTTTTCAGCCAACGTTCATCTGCAAAAAATTAAATCGCTATCTACTGTCCTGATTATGCTTTCCGCTCATTTTTAAGGTTTCTGTTCTTAATACCTCAACGCCCTGTAACTTCCTTGTGTCTTAGTGGCTTTACTGCCTTGCATGGGGCGATACAGATTTAAAAAAAAGGAAAAATAATTTAATTCCAAGCAAGTTTTAACCCCTTCGCCACCAAAAACCAGAAAAAAACGTTTCATTTTCTGGACTCATCTGAAGCTCGGAAGGTCATAAAATGAATCAAGATCGACGTATAAAAGCCATTGAACGTTATGCTTTGGACGTGTTTATTCGTCTGTGTCTGAAAAGGATACTTTCAGTAAAAAACGTAAAAACGTGTCTACGCCGGTGAAGAGGTTAAATCTATTACGATGCGACACAGAGAAACAAAAAAAAATGCTACCGAGGAGAAAAGACAATAAAAAGAACAAGATTCAAGGAGGCCATAAATGAAGATTTACTTTGCATTTACAATTTTGAAGATCGTAGTTGAAAGGAAAGCAAAAAGCCGGAAGTGAATTCCACTGGCTAAACAGTAAAAAAACAAAGTATTTGAACATAACGTACAGTTACATATACTTATTTTAGCAGCTGGGCACCTCGGCGTGGTGTAATGGTTAGCAAGCTTGTCTTGTTCGATCCTCACTGGGTGCCCCATGCTTTCGGCCTTGTTCCACATCTAAGCTACGCTTGGAAAATCTTTACTAATTTTAACAAGCCCAAAACGGATTAGAATATGCCACTAGATAAAGAAATCTAAGAAAAATAATTCAGTATTTGTAATGCTTGATGTTTCAGAAATTAAAATCAGTGATACCGTAATATTCATCTTTTTTGTTTCTCTTATTATTTGTAATTCTGGCTACGGCAGATGTGAGCAAATCATTGAAGGGTTGAATTAAAAATGGGAGATAACTGATGCTCAGGTATCCAGAAGAGGCATGGCATGTGGAACTAGAACAATCTACGCCGATAGATAAAGGATTTAGTTCAAAATTCCATTCAAATTCAAAGTACCTTTACCTTTAATTAGTTTATCGAGATCATTTCAAAATAGAATGTAAAGCCCATATAGCAGTTATTTTAGTTTCTCTCTTATTATTTGTATTTCAATACAAACTCTAATACATCTAAGAGTTAATAAGTTTGTCTATATATATATATATATATATATATATATATATATAAGAATTAATAATTCTGTTTATAATTAGTAATTAATGGTGAATGAGCCTCTGGTGGATTTTTCTTTTCACAATAGTATCTAAATTTTGTTTGTCAACATTTGATTTATTTAAAAAGAAGAAACAAAATCTGGAGTACAGTGAGGTCATTTTCACATTTCATGTGCTGAATTACCTCCCTTAGATTTCGTTTTTGTGTTTCCTATTCTGTGTGTACATTTTTTTCTTAAATAAAAATTCAAATATTTAAGAATTTGTGTAAAAAAAATAAATAATGAATTCAAAAAAGATTGGACTTACTTTGTACTGGAATAATCTTGCAACAGAAACAAAACAATAATCATAGTATCTGACATGCAATAGAATTTATGTCACAAAAGGCCTGTAATTCAAATGAAAATATTCCTGGATATACTTGAATTTTTACGATAAAATAACCGAATAAAGCAGGAAAAATTTTGTCTGTTAAATTGGAAATGCTTTTCTCTTCTCGTGTCTAACCTTATATAAATATGGCGGAAATAATTCTTGGTTTTGTACCTTCAAAATTTGTTTCTTGTAAACTTCAACACATTTGATGCTTAAACAAAAAAAAATGTGATTAGAATATACAGCTAGTTAAAGAAATCTAAGAAAGGTAATTCAGTATTTGGAATGCAAAATATGTTTCAGACGTTAAAAGCAATGATACTCTAATATTTCTATTTTTTCTGTTTCTCTTATTTAATAAATCTGTCAATAATTAACAAATACTGTGGAATGTGTCCCTGGTAGATTTTTCTCATAATAATAGTCACTTTGTCAATGTTTGACATTTCCACGTATGGTTGCTATTTCTCTTTTAGTAAATTATTTATTAATCATTCTGTTAGCAAAGTTTCAGAGTTGTCAGTTAACAAGATTCTTATATCTTATTTTTGTTGCAGTTACCATAACTAATTCACTACTTAATGCTTTGCTGAGAACAAGGCTGATTAAATTTCCTGTTTGTCCATTTAAAATGCTACGTTTCTTGAAAAATGAAAAAAAGAATCCCAAAAATGTTTTTTTTTTAATGCTCTTTTCTGCTAATTTTATTTTTTGTCTTCATCTTCATTGTTCAACTCAGAGTTGTTCAGATAGGGAGGGAGGGGAATGTATTATTCCAATTTTAAACTCAGACAGATTGTGTGTGTTTGTGTGTCTATTAAATGGTACAAACGCCTATAAGAAACTCACACATTTGTTTTTTAATCAATTCATCCCAAGCAAGGCGATGAATCCAATAAGACTTAAGAATGTGAAAATGGAAAACAATAAAATAACAGGAATTTTTGTAGGTCAAAGTTGACCGGAAACAAGAAGCAGAGAGAGAGAGAGAGAGAGAGAGAGAGAGAGAGAGAGAGAGAGAGAGAGAGAGAGAAGAAAAATAGCATAGCATAAATCTTTGTTGTCATATTTATCACAATGTTTCGGCCGTCGTACGCTCCCGCCTTCTTCAGGTGGTTGGAATGTCAAACTGAACCCTTTATTTCACTCGCTGGGGTAGACTGTTCTAGTTTCACGTGCCATGTCTAATGGATGTCAGTTATCAGTTATCTCCTGTTAATTCACCTCTCCAAATTCTCCATTGATTTAACCAGGTATTGAACTCACAACTCTTTGGGTCCTGTCACTGAATCTAATAACGCCTTTATCCAATGTGCCATGTGTCCTTGAGGACAGGGTTCAGTTCGACATTCCAACAACCTGATGAAGGCCGGAGTGGACAACGTTGTGATAAATATGGCAACAAAAGTGAGAACAATAGTCCGAACAATGTAAATAGTGTACATATTACCTCATCTCAGAAAGTAAGATTAATTATACTTCAAATCAGCTAATATTCCTCAAAGTTTCAGAAAAGTATATTCTATTTTGGGAAGATTTTTTTCTTAAAGAGAATTACATTGTAATGAAAGACAACTAAAAGCCGACGTTGATCAGCTATTTTATCAATAAAAAAATATCTTTCTAGTCAATTTAAAATGTTTTTGAAATAGAGCAACGTATTTTGTTTATTAGAGATATTAAATTTAAACTATTAACTTGAAATTACAATTAAAATAGAAGCTTCAAGAAAGATTTTTCATTTTTAAAAAATAATTTTAAACCTTTGGTATCGTTTGTTACATTTTTTTTGTTTGAGGTAGCCAGTTTTAGCAGAGAATGAAAAGTGAAACATTAAAATCCGAAGGCAAATTACGATAGCGAACGATGGCTTTCAAAAGCTACGTAAAGTATTAAGAAACAAAAAAATGTTAAAAGCAAAGTAAAGAATACTGAACTGTTACGTAATATAAGTCCTCTTATATAGCGGTGAATGATGAAAAATCTCCTTACAGATGAGGAAGAAACTTGAAGCAACAGAAATGTGGTTCTACAGAAGGATGCTGAGAATACTATGGACTGAAAATGTAAGCAACGACGAAGTTCTAGAGACGATGAAAACAAAAATGACACTTATACTTAACATTAAGAAGAGAGAGTTGAAATTTCTACGTTACATAATAAGGAAAATGGTTTGGAAAATTTGCTATTGAAGACAAGAGAGAACCTACAATGTGAGTTTACGTGAATTGGTGAAAGGATAGCGTTTGGGAGTGATAGCAAAAAGGCAAACATATTAAGAGCTACTAAGAACAGGAAACTGTAGACAGCCATGATCGCCAACGTCCCGAAGGGACACGACACATCAGAGATCTACCTCCGAAACAATTGTTAATGTGACCCTCGGACTTGTTATAACTTCAAATTAGCTAAACTAAATACGCCTCTCTCGGATGATCATTTTGATATTAATGGACATCGGTTGTGAGTTGGGGCAGGAATTGGCTGGTCAACTTTAATGCTTCAAAATCAAAACTGCTTTCTATTAATCATCACAGAGATCCTTCTCTGCCCTCCATTAGAATGTCTGACGCTCAACTTCTCGAGAGTACCTCTCCGCGACTGCTCGGTCTCACGTTGACCTGAGATGGAACAAATACATTAAGTCAATTACTTCGTCCACCGCAAGGAAAGTTGGCTCTCTGTGCCGCGCCAGGAAATTTTTCTCCCCGGAACCGATCCTTCAGATCTACAAATCAACAATTCGCCCTTGCATGGAGTATTGCTGCCATATATGGTCTGGAGCCCCTTCTGTTTGCCTCGGGGTTCTTGATAAGATCCAGAGGCGGATATGCAACATAATTAGCCCTGTTCTGGCATCTCGTCTACAGTCGCTCTCTTACAAACGCGCCGTCGCCTCTCTCTGTCTTTTTTACAAATACTTTCGTGGTAATTGCTCCGAGGAGCTGCATTCGCTGGTTCCCAGACTTCACGAATTCAAGCGCCCTACGAGGCTGGCATCCCGCTCTCACTGTCGAAACTATTAAATGTAGCCATCTCTTCTACTCTAATAGCTTCATGTCTCGCACCTCTCACCTGTGGAACTCCCTTTCATATTCCATTTTCCCTGAGAGCTATAATCTCCAACTATTCAAATGTAATGTCAATCTAGATTTCCAGTTGCCTTGATCTATCTACTATCCTTCTCCACATCCTTTCCTCTATCACTCCTATCTGATCTTGCTCCAAATCTTCTGTAACCCCTTGCGTCCTAGTGGCTTCTCATCTTGCTTGGGGTGAAAAGCTTAAAGAAAAAAAAAACCCCAAAAAACATTATAAATAGCCTGCTCTTTCAGAGTCGCTAACAGTTCGTCTTCTACGTGGACGACCATGTCTCTCCACTACCTCCTCTCTTTTGTGGCTTTCAATAAGTTTTGTCTTTTTGTTATCTCTCCTAATCACTGCTCTGCTAGGCAATTACACAAGCACATTTAGTTTTCCTTTGTCCCTTTTCCTTTCATCCTGCCCTGTGAGTATCAAATTCTGGAAACCCATTTTCCTCATTATGAGCCCACAAAATTGTCTCTTTTTCCTTTTATGTACACGTGTTCTTTTTGCCTACATTCATAATATCCGAGATATTCTGGTGTTTATCTTAATTTAGTACAAGACTAAACGTAAAGGGCATATGGATAGAACTCGATAGTACTGGTCAAAAAGACTAGTTCGCGAATCATAATTCCAGCCCAAGGCGTCTATCAGTTTTCTTAGGGGATTGCAATCAGTGTGAGTGCATGAGTGAAAGAGAAGGTTGGGATATTTTGAAGAATTCTGATGAGAATTGGCACAGTTAATTGGGCTGGTGCAAAAAAAAAAAAAAAATTCAACAAACAAACAAGAAAAAAACAAACATTGAACCTATCTTATATGCAGAAGCAAGCCAACGTGAATAAAATTTTCAGTTCCTAGGTAAGCGTCTACGCTTGAAAAAGGACATTTTTAACATGCTCGGTCTCGTTTGTTTTAGAAAATGTCGAGTGTTTGTTTCTATGTACAAGATTCTCTTTTTGTTGTTGGATTTTTTCAAGTTTATTCTGTAGTTGTGCTTATATAATCAATTGTACCCGGAACGGGTATCTTGAACAGGAATCGGTTATATTCCGAACGTATCCGTCAATTTGAATTTCTCTCTTTCTGCATTCATTACATCAAAGAACTTAAACGTATTTCCAGTTGGCATTTTTTCAGCAACACTCAAAGAAAGATATTTGAAATTCAGTTGGCGTCACGCGTTTGGCTACAACAGTTTTTATATCTTTCCTAATATCTCCGATATTTATCCGTGTATTCGGCTACTCAACGAACTGCACAAAGAACTTTCTCCACATAAATATATAAAGTGCACCCGGCATCTGAATACACATCTTGAGAGGGCCAGGAATAGAAAACGACTTAATGTAATGCTACGCGGTATGCGCCAGAATTTTAACATCCTCATGCCATTGAAAGAGAAATTAATTTATTGAGACGAAAATGCATAGAAAGTGCGCTGACTTCTAAGTCTTCCACATTAAATTTACGTTCAAATTCATATAGCCTTTCAACTTTGTTAACAAAACTAATGCTGTTACAATGTTGAATATTTAAGAACATCATTAACGGAGCTGTTTCGACTTAAAGACTCATTGAAAATCAGTCTGATTTATTATCATCTTTGTTAATTATTCTTATCAGTCCTATCCAAACGCCTGTGCCCTGTCACGAAACTGATGCAGATATACAAGAATTTTACGGAAAAGAATGGAATTTTAGTCATAGTTCTTTTTCTGTCGGTGTTCAATATGCATGCTATACTTGTTCGAGTTATTCAATTCATTTAATATTAATTTCCTTCTATGGATTTTAAAATCTACAACTTCAGCCTGAATGTTTTCATATTCCTTCCTATCTGAAGCTGTAAAACAGATACTCTGTCTAAGACTTTCCAATGGGTATGGATGTTATTCCATTTGGTATTGACAAAACCGTTTTCATAATATTTACTATCTGATTCCAAAGCTATTAACTTGTGTCGTCTAACTCCGAGATTAATGACAAGTCCTTTGATCTTTTTACATCTATTCTATAACTATCTAAGGTAAATTTATGATCAGATTCATATAGCCTGTCACCTTTCTTAGCAAAACTAATGCTGTTACAATGTTGGATATTTAAGAACATTATCATTATCAGAGCTGCTTCGACTTAAAGACATTGCAAATTTATCATCTTCAGGATCTTTGTAGATTACTCTTATCGGTCCTATCCAAACCTTCGAGTCCTGTACTAACTAACGAAACTTTTACAGGACTTCAAAACTTTTACGGAAAAGAATGGAATTTTAGTCATAGTTCTTTTTCTGTCGCTGTTCAATATTCATGCTATACTTGTTCGAGTTATTCAATTCATTTAATATTAATTTCTTTCTATGTATTTTAAAATCTATAACTTCAGCCTGAATGTTTTCATATTCCTTCCTATCTGAAGCTGCAAAACAGATAGTCTAAGACTTTCCAATGTGTATGGATTTTATTAAGTATTTTTACTGATAAAACCATTTCCATAATATTTACTAAGTGTTTCCAAAACTTAATAAGACTGGCGAGATACACTGGCCACCAGAAACTTAAAATTTAAATTTAAACGTAAACGTCTATGCATTTCTTCAAAGTTCTTTTGAAGATCGAAATGCACCACAAAGGATTTTTCCATTTTGTCATCCAGTTACACTACTTGTCTGATATATAGAGTTTTTATTTGTTCTTATTCTCGTTTCACTTTCAGACATATTGAGTGCATTAACAAAGCAACTTCCGATTTGGCAATAAAAAGAGACCGGTACAGCTCTTGGTATTAACCGCTAGTTTCAGTGATCGGGAGATATTTGAAATTGACCAGATGAAAAGGAAGAAAGACATGTTGTCCTGCGTAGATGTCTGGATGTGCTCAGTGATGCACTCGAGTAAACTATTTTTGTCTAAATGAAAAAATTATATATATATATATATATATATATATATATATATATGAAGAAATATAGTCTTAAGATGTGCTATATTTATGGGATAAAGTGCTCAATATCAGAGATAGAGCGTGTGTAAATATAAAAGTGAACATAGAAGTCAACACAGGTGACAGTCTGTTTCATGCTAGATGCAATCGTCAGGCCATGAGTATTGACTTCTATGGTCAATTATATATATATATATAAATATATATATAATTATAAATATTTGGAGTGACATGTCGGATGACAAATAAATATGGCATATCTGAAAACTAGATGGAGGTGGAATCTTTTTATTCAAAGGTTTCAAAGCCTATATAACATGTTATATGTTATTCAGGAGAAAATATAATAAAAAAAAGTTGAGGATTCAAGGAGACATAAGATGACGACTGATATTGTATTTAATTTTTTTTAAGTCGGAGCAGAGTTCCATAGGCAAAAAAAAAAAAAAAATCCGAGTGAAGAAACTATTAGATTAAAAATTACGGTTACAATTTTAACATTTAAATTTTTGAAGATCATAGTTGGCAGGAAAACAAGAAGTTGGATGATAGTTCTACGGACAAGTATTTAGGTGAGTATTTTCAAAACGCACATGAAGGAAAAGCTATTACCATTCCGTGTAGGAGTCTTGCTTTCTTTCAAACTACAACTGGTTTTCACATATTCCATTTGTACACACACACACACACACACACACACACACATATATATATATATTATATAAACATTTGAGTTGATGACATGACAATATACGGGAGCACCTCTAAAACTCTTAGATTGGCAACTGACATCACTTCCGATCTAGCACTAATTTCTCAGCGCGGTAAAAAAAAAATGGCTGGTTACATTCCATGTCTCTAAAACCAAACTACTCGTATTTCATCACCGTTGTTCAGACCCCGAACTACCGCCAGTCACGATGAGCCGATGCACTCTCGAAGACTCGCTGTGCCTTGGGTCTCAAACTCACACTTGACCTCAAGTGGAACTCTTGTATACGACCCATCGCTAAAGATGCAGATAAAATATTTGGCTCCATTTACCGCTCTAGTAAGTACCTGATTCCCCATGCTACCTTTATAAGAGCCAGATCAGGCTGAAAATGGAGTACTGTTGATATATCTGGGTAGGAACTGCCCAGTCCTCATTTTTCAGTCATGATAGAGTTCAAAAGCGTCTACGAGTCCTTGTGAGAGAAGAATTATTTTCCATCCTGCAACCTCTATCCCACAGGCGGGGATGTGGCGAGACACTTACTGCTCTATCCCTATTTCCATGGACCAACTACATTTCTTGGTTCCTCCAGATCTAATATTCACGGCTAGGACCCACCATGCCACTTATATAGTTGCAAAAAACACACATTCCCTTCGTATTCCATCGGTGAGAAGTATGTTCCACACAAACAGCTCCTTCCCTTGGACAAATAATTTGTGGAACAGACTACCAAGACGATGTTTCCTCGATCACTACATTCTTAACCTGTTCATGTTTAGAGTTAACCGTTATCTTCTCCTCTATCCATATAGAATACCCTTTAACGATTACCAACCGAGCCTTATACAGGGTGAACCTTAATATATATATATATATATATATATATATATATATATATATATATATATATATATATATATCCGAATGCAATGAGAACGAAAATAATATAAATTCTAACGTTCATAGCATTAATTCAAAATACAGCTCAATACCAAGAGTAGAGCAATAATTATTTATTATAATTTTGACATAGGGATAAAACAAATTACTCACGACAAAGATGTATTTTTGTTTCGATGTGGCTGCATCTCGACTGATGAGAAGCAAAAATGCTTATGAAGAATTCTATTTAAAAAGCAAACCGCTTTTGCAGTGAGCAAGTTGTTTTTGTCAGCATGTAAAAATTATAATATATATATATATATATATATATATATATATATATATATATATATATATATATGTGTGTATATTCCGTGACTGTTATATGAAACTTCTATGCAAACAAAACAATATGTCATCTTTGACGGTGAACATGTCTGTGGTAATGTCAATATAACCACCCTCATGCGAGCCAGAAGCTTAGATATACAACCGAAATAATAAAGAAGTATCCAAAAGTTAGACAGTTTTTGTCCTTATTTTCTCTTGAAAATAAAGACATTATACAACGCCTACAGAGGCTCATGATAAAACATAATAGACATTCGTTGTCTGTTATATTTAGCAATATATGCTTGAATATATATATATATATATATATATATATATATATATATATATATAGTAACATCTTTTCTTTTTTCACTACTATGATACATACATACGCACACACACAAAATGTATATATATATATATATATATATATATATATATAATATGAAAGGCTCAAACACTAATATTCCATGGTTATAATTTATTACATTGGAATCGTAATCACAATCTAATTCATCAGATGATGAATTGGATCGAGATTTGGATTGGATTAAGACTTTTATATTATATTCTTGCTCTGTCCTGGACATTGAGTTCTACCTCGATTCTATCCTCTTGGGATATATATATATATATATATATATATATATATATATATATATATATTGACCACTGATATTATCAATATCTTTTTATCTATCTATCTATCTCTCTCTCTCTCTCTCTCTCTATATATATATATATATATATATATATATATATATATATATATATATACTCGCGTATTATGGAAGTTTTGAAGACCTAATTCTGAAGTTAATTTTTCAGGGGTCACATCACACGAGATATAAAATTAGCGTATGTACTGCTGGCCCTGGTTACGCTGTTTATCAAACTATATATCCATTTACTGTAGTCAAATTAGCTTCAAAGTTAGGCCTTCAAAGACCTGTGTCTGTGTGAGTGTGTGCGTGTGTGAAAGAGACGACGTTCTACATTATTGAATATGAAACGACCAGCGTTCTTCATTTTTTAAGCTTGTATTTCGCATTATCATTCATAGAGGCTCTGTAATATTATCTTGAAATTTGAAATTATTGTTATCCTAAATACTGTATACACTTACTATTTTTCCTCGTATGTGTTCCAAAAGAAATTTCAATTATGGTAAAAGGGATCCCGTGTAAAAGTCGTATTTTTTGACACTGGTTCTCTTAAAATCGATTTACCTAATCCCAGTCTGACAATTAGACCGTTGTCGAAACTGGCAACCAATCTGACGGGGTAGCGTACTTATTCTCTTGACAATTAGTTTCGGGTAATCACGGAGACATATGCTATTTGTTGATGACGCGACAGCGATTGAATTAGATAGCACTTTCTGGAGAATGAACATTGTGAATAAAACTGCCACCCAGCATCTAACAACATCTTTTATCATATAGATTTTTTCAGCCCACCCCAACCAAATATTTACATACATTTATATTACGTAACTCATAAAATAAATGTTCCTTTTTTAAAAGGTAACAGATTAAGAATAATATTTTAAAAGGAAATTAAACCTTTAGGAAAGCAAATTTACCCTAAATTGCGAGACTGTAGCAAAACGTGCAAAGACTGTTTAGAATGGAATTTCCTACAAATCTACCAAAGCGATCCACCATTAGAGACAAATTTGTAGAAGAAACGGCTTAGGATGTCTATAAGTATCGTTACTGGAAAGCAAAGGTGTCCGTGATTATCAGTCTCCAAGAAGATCTGTTCGGCAAACAGTTTGTAAGGTCGGTGGTATTGCGTTTATATTTTTTGAAAATTAAAAAAAAAGAAACTTTTATTTTAACATTGGTTGACGAGAAAATCCAGAAAAAAAATAGAAAGGTATTGTGGTAGGATCCACCTAATTTGCATAGTGGAGTACCGACCATATAAATATGGTTGGTACCGGGAAGAGAGGGAGGAATCAAGAGATTCAACCAGAGACTCTGCCCGACTGCGACTCAGTCAACACATTCTCCAGGAACGGTCTTACCAGGAATATACAAAAGACTATATGTAAATATTGTGTACACTTTCTTGTTTCAATACATTTTGTTCTAAGTACATTTTGTGTTGCATTATTATTCCATGCATTAGTCAAGTTTCAACAAAAGGGTAGTACGACAAAAATACGTTTTATTTACATTTCTCACATGCGGGCGATTGTCCACATTCTTTTGGCCGTTATGCTCTCCGGCCTTAACCAGGTGCATGTCGACTAGGGTAACCTACAGTGAATTCAGAACTGAACCCTTTATTTAATCTACGGGGCCAGGGCGTTCTCGTTCCACTCCTCATGTATGTCTCATCGAGTTCTTTGTTTTTAGTACTACTCTGTTAATGCCCACTTTGGTGAGTTCAAGTGCAGAATGCCCGGTTCACATATGTTACCAAATTCACCCACCAAAGATTTGATCCACTAGTAGGGATATGTTTTCTTATAGGATTTATTTAACTCGAGTACGGGCAACCTTTTTCGCATCAGATATAGCTCATCATACGGCGGGTCGCACTACTAAGATGATTCAAGGTAATTTTTTGTTGAAGCTGTTTCAGCCATTTTCATTACAGAAGATCATACATGTAAGCATCTGCCATAAAATGGTGAAATGTTGACAGTTTTTGGAGGAAACCTTTCTCAATAATTTAAAGAATGAAGTCGCAGTATAATTTTATCACAGATCACGGTGGTTAACATACACTGTTGTGTGGGATTTGTTTCTTCTTTGAAAATACAAAAAAATAATTTTTAAATTAAAAAAATACATTTATCCGCTAGAGAAAAAAATATGTTTCTTCTCCAGAAAAAAAATATGAACGTCCTGTTTCTAAAGCAAATGATATTTACACGTATGGTCTTCCTTAGTGAAAAATCAGTAATCATTTAAAATCTTGAAAAAGTTACCTTCAACGAAAAGTTACAAAATTCAAGAAACATTGCGCTTAACCATTGTTTATGTATGTGGTTATGTGTGAGAACATGTGAGTGAACAAGTGAGGACGAAATGGAATCAAGAAAATTTTAATAAACCTTATTTTCCTCATGGAATTCAGCTTGTCATTCAGAAAGCGAAACGGGCCATATGTGGCCTTCGGGAACCTCTTTTCCCATGACTGAATTAACTTATGCAGCAGGGTGATCATATGATAACTCAGTGGGTATAATTTTAACAACATAAGAAACGCACATGGCACTGCGTTGATCTCAGATTAAGAAGAAAAACTGCCAAAACTCTAAAGGTAGAAAACGCAAGTGGGAAGAAAGGACTAACTATCGTCTATAAAAACGGTATATATAGATGCCAGCAAAAGAGGAAACCCAACGCGTGAGTTATTAATTGGAGACTTCAGAATCAAATAAGTAGAGAAATTGTATGAATTGTATAAAATAGTGAAAAGGCAACAAAGAAATACGTAGACGCATAGGAATAGTGAAAGATGCCTTCCAGACGCCAAGCAGTTTGAAATTTTCGTTAGAAAACAAAACAAAAAAAAACAACTTGCCGAACTTCTATGTCATATCTATCCTCCTATGACGCAGTGAATACTGAACAATTTCCTAAGAGGAAGCAGAGACTCCAAGCGACAGAGACGTGGTTCTGAATACGGATGCTGATACCCCGTGGAATACCCTAGTCGAGTTGCATAGAATTTTCTACTATGAAAGCTCTTTCTGACACATCTAAGCTTGGGTAATGCAGCACTACTAGACCATGAAAGACAGGATGGGTAGAGGTAAACATCGAGTAAAATATGTAACGAGTTTACGTAGATGCGTGGCAGAGCGGGAACAAAAATGGTCGGTAAACGTTGCTTATAGCTGGAAGGGATAAGCCGTTATAGAGGACCTTCATTACCTACGTTCTAAAGAGACATGCAGCATAATAAAAGTCTACTCCTTGAACGAAGATGTCTCTTATTGTTGTGATATTAATGAACACCTGACAGGTAGATTATGCGAAGAGGTCAGACAGTATATCGCTGATTACTCCAGAACTCACACCGCCATTTATCTTTTTTTTATGTGGGTGTGGTGGGGTAATACGGAGATAAACCACATAGCGCAAAATCAGCATAAAGTAATGAAATGGCAGCATTTATTAGCAAAGAAAATGACAAGATACCAAATAAAGTGATTTCTGATATTTGCAATTTCACTGGTCCGCGCTGACAGCAGTGTTTGGGCGAGTTTTGGGATTTGCCCAAAATTGTTCTTCACTTTCCGTTATAAAACTTAGACGTATCGTAATAGACAAGGTATTAATAAATATTCAGAATAACCTATATTTCCGTGATATCCTGAGGATAATGTAAACACGCAAGACCTTGTGGCGTAAAAAATATTAGACATTTCAGTGTCATCCTGCAAACGATTGTGTTTTTATTTTACAAAATAGAACGACTAAAATATATCAGCTCCTTTCAAATGCAAATAAAAGATTAGGTTTTTAGCATACCGCTGCCATCTTTTTTTATCAACATCAATTTTTGTACAAAAAGTGGATCACAGAGCTTATTTAGCTTAATGTATATTTTCAGAAAATCTCAACTTCTAATTGGTCACTTAATATTTAATAACATCGACCTACTTCTTGACCTGACCAGGAAGATAATTCCGCCCAAATCTATCAAGCTTCTGTGAGCCAATCACGTGACCAAAGTTAGCAATGAAATATGAAACGTCTTTCAATCTTCGACAGTGCGTCGATCGGAATCCTTTGAACTCGTCACACAGTTCCAGGCTTTACATTAAAGTTCCTTAACATGATTCCAGCCTGAGAGAACGCTCATTCACACAGCAATATTTTATGACGAACAATCAACTCAAGTTTTCCACATTCAACTTAATACACGAATCTTTTTCATACGCTTTCAAGTTCAACGTTAATTATTTCAATTAACATAAACACAGCTTGTTAAGAACCACTTACCCCAACTAGAATATTCTCTTCGAACAAGTGAAAACAAATCAAAGAGCGACAATTCTGTAAACCTTAAAGTAAGTCGTAAACAATATTTCTCTATTTCAAATACAAACTTGAACCGTTTATTTTTTTTCTTAAATTACAATAATACCCAAACACAATTTCTCATTATTGTAAAGACCTTTCAACAAATTATAATCTATCAAACCAGAACTTTGATAACTTTTCATCTAAACATAAAAGGAGGTTTGGAGTTTTTAAGACAACCTCTTTACTCCAGTTGTTTTTGTATCTTTTCTTTATATAAATATTTTATTCATTGTTGTGCAAAAACTGTTGTTTCTCATGTTGTCCTTATTTTATGTTTGTTGAATACTGAAATTTAATGTGAGATGAAATTATTAATTTCATCACGCAGCCTAATTTACTCAACAATTTTTGATCAATATAATTTAATCCATTAACACAACCTCCACAGGTTCATTTCACTAGAAAGAAACGGAAAATAAGAAACTTTGATGGAAATAGAAATGTAACTACTTACCTGATTTTGAATTACTCGCCACAGATCTTAACACAGTCATGGAAAGATAAGCTGCGAAAAGACAAAAAAGGCAAAATAAATAAATAAATAATAATAATAATAAACATTATATATAATAATAACATTAATAATAAACATTATATATATATATATATATATATATATATATATATATATATATATATAGAGAGAGAGAGAGAGAGATGGAGTTAAAGAGAGAACATTGAGTATGTGTGTATGTATCATTGTTGATTCAAAGTCCACACAGAACATTTAATTTAATAAGTGATAAATACAAGCAAAAAGAATAAAAAACTAAATTAAATCGACTAGACTATATACCCAATCATGTTAAAAGAAATCAAATTTAAATTTCAGCATCACCCTCCTCCTCCTCCGAGCTTTACCTGTATTTACATCAACGTAAACATCCCTTTTGTCTGATGAAGTCCAAAAGGCCGAAGCATCACTAATTTTTTCCCACTTTGTCAATGATATTCCTAACATTGTATAAAAATCTATATATCATTTTCTCTTAATCTTTAATTTAAAAAAAAATGCATTGTTTGAGTAGTGATTTAAACTCATGGATATACCGTATTTGACATCCTATCTGATTGTGACACGGTATATTTAGGGAAAAAATGGACACATCATAACATCCCACAAAAAACAAAAAAACAAAAAAAAACATCTACAACATCAGCTACAAAGAAATCGACTGATATCAGTGAACACAGGTACATATGGTAATAGGAAAAAACAGAAATATGGTACTTGTTGGTAAATGAAGTCCCATACCACACATGAAAAAAAAAAGCAAATTCTAATATCTGTATATCAACAAAAGCAAACCCAAAACAGGCAGCAATGTACCAGAAAAAGTAAATATTTCTGGCATTTCTACAAAACAAGCAACAAAACTTTGTGCAATTCTATAAATTTCTTAATTCCTGGGCGAATTTTTCAGGGACATTTATATTGATATCATGTTTGTTGACTTCCAGGATTCCTAGATTCAGTGCTACGTTCTATGATTGCATTGATTCCTGGTGAACCTCACTTTCTTCGTGGTCTTCATGTCCTGCTCATACATGATGCTTCTGTATTGGACTCAGCATATTTTTGGTGCCTTTCTTTGGAAAAAAAATCCACGTCCAATAGGCCAACAAATACAGTAATTCCTTTTCGGCTATACCGTCCCTGATATGGCATCGAAAGTGGTCAGAAAACAGTTAATATATAGTTCCTGTGTATACTACGCGGTCCTCATTTTAAAGATTAAAAATATGGAAAAAAGTACTTATTATTCACACAGAGGACATAAAAAAGAAACAGTATCTATCATCATTTCAAATAAATCAAATCGGAAACAATTTTCTGAAAGCGAAATTTGAAAAATCAGAAAACCAGTTTGGTAGGAGGCAAAATGATTCAAATGCTTCGCAAGTGAAATCAATGACGTTTGTCTTCTTGAAAATTGGGATTCCAATTTAATCCTTTCATGTAAAAACTATATCAAATAGAGATTGGAGTTTAGGCGAAATACTACTTATACATATGATGTTCTTATATGCACATAAAGAGACAGGAAAGTTATATTTTTATACGCGTCGAATAATACAACCTAAGATTATTTTGGCTTATTTACAAATTACAGTATTTAAAATATTTAATAGTTTTTATTCAGTAAACTTTGTTTAATCTGGCACAAGGCTATGAGTCACTTGCACTACCTTAATCTTGTTATATTGGGACGGAAGTTAATCAACTTCCCTTCTTTGTAATCCGTGAAGTCAAAATCATTTGCATAGTCGTGTAGGTTTTGTTTTCTACTATGAAACCTCTTTCCCACGGACTCAACGTTGCAAGCTCGTCGCTACTGCATTGCTATTTCCTTGACAAATGTTCTTAATTCTTTAGTTCTAGCAGTTCAACGCAAGCATTACTCAAAGCTCTACCCTCGGTCCTAAATTCTTTAAGCTTTATATTAACGATATGCCTAAGAACATTCTCAGATCATTAGTAAACACACACACACACACACACACACACACACACACACACACACACACACACACACATATATATATATATATATATATATATATATATATATATATATAGACGATGCTATGGATTATGAGTTCCAAATGATCAGAAACCGATAGGTGATCTCTTCTACGACCTTGCTCGTACTCTCAAAGTGGGAGGAACTGGTTTGTAACATTCAATATCTCTACCTTTACAAGAGCCAGACCAGATCAAGAATAAAGTACGGCTATCATATTTGGGCGGGAGTTTCACAGACCTGATTTTCCAGCCTTTGATAGAGTCCAAAATCGTCTCCGAGTCCTTGTTGATGACAGTTTGTTTTCCATCTTCTAACCTCTCTCTCTCTCACTGTCGGGATGTGGCAAGCCTCTCGCTGCTCTGTCGCTACTTTCACGGAAAGTCCTCGGAAGAACTGTATTCCTTGGTTCCGCCATGACACTTACATAGTAGCAAACCGCCTACATTCTCTCCACATTCCATTGGTGAGAAGTAAGTTCCATTCGAGCAGCTTCACTCCGCGAACCTCTGTTTTATGGAATCGACTCTCAAGAGCATCTTTTCTTGATCACTATAATCTTAATCGGGTCAAGTCTAGTGTTAACCGTTACCTTCTTTTCCTGTCCGTACAACCTGCCTCCTAACGTAACCCTCTGCCACTTGTGGGCCCCGCGCCTTGTACAGGGTGAACCTTACTGTAAAAAATAAAATGAAAAAAAAAAAAAACCTTTCAAAATCACGCTAGTGCAGTTCCTTAATAAACATATTATCAGAAGCAACTCAGATGGTATAAAATCAAGCGAAAGCTTTCTTTTCGTGTTTTCCATCTTTTCGAAGTGTGTGCCATCAACTTTTCACACCGAAACAAAAAGGCCTGTGGACCCTTCATACATAATCATATCTACACAGGCAAGTCACACTCACATATATAAACAGATGTGATTAAGAATACACAGAAAAATATTTCCATTGACCGACTAAAGCCGGAATCTTTAGAAAATATTGGTGATGATTCATTCAAAACCACTAAGCAGATACAACATCGAACTTCAAAGAGTGGTCGTCATATTAGATGACCTAAGGAACTATTTTCTTACCTGACATAATAAAAATTCTCTTTCTTGAGATTGTTGTGCAATTATCCCGCTTGAAACTGAGCACTGTAGAGCCTTAATAAACTTATTATCAGCAGGAGCCCGAAGAGTATAAAATAGGCGAAACCTTAAGTAACTCTCACTTTTCCTGTTTTTCCTCCTTTCATATCGATGCAAAAAAGGCAGTGGACACTTCAGACATAAACACACACAGGCAAATCACACCAAAATACATAAACAATTTTCGCTGAGTATTCCATTTATTTCTATGTAAAGAACTCTTAAATACTCCTTTTTTTATTTTTATTAAATAAATGTTATCGTGTATTGCAGATCAAGCGGTCTTTTTTATTTTGTTATGTTGTATGTATTATTTCGCTATCAATATTTAATGTAAAATTTTCTCGTAGAGACTTTATACATTAATTAACCTTGCTGCGTGTCATATATTTTTGTAAGAAAATGATTGATTTTAAGTTATTGTTATAATTTGTGGAGAAAAATGATGCATTTCAATATTACCCAATGATCTTGCTGATGTGACCGCCATCTTCCGGCTTTCGTCTTCTATATTTAGCATAGGAGTCATTCCCTTGTTCAAATTTAATTTTAATTTAAATTAAAAGGGAAAATTCAGTGGAGGGTTTGTGTTCCCAGGGGACCCTTTTAATCAAAATGAAATATACTTATCCAAGTAACCTGGGTAATGAAGTTTCTGAATAGGAGGAAACAAGTAGACAGAGACTACAGTTTTATATAGAGAGATTATAGAAATAGCCAACAAACTAGCAATGTTCCTTTATTACAAGCAGGTCCTGGGATTTCTTTAGACATGATGAACGGCTAGATTCCCAGTTGGGCTCCCTGCAAGGAATGTCTTTTGGCAGTCAATCTCATACCAGACTTTAAATGGAATTTGTTTATATAGATGCTGGAGAAAATGAATCGCTCTAGAAAGCACCGATTCTTCTTTCATGCTCTATCCTTACAAGAGCCAGATCAGATCAAAAATGGAGCATCACTATTATATCTGGGCTAGAGCTTCCCAATCCTCGATTTACAGACTTGACAGTGGCCTTGTGTGTGATAAATTGTTTTTAACAACCCCTTTTCCACGAGTGAAACATCTCTAGCCACTCGCTATTCCCATGAAGTTGGGAGCCACATATATTCCTTAGTTCAAACCTTCACAGCTAGGACCTATCATACCGCATACGCGAAGAACTAACACTACCTCATTACCTTCATATTCCATTGATAAGGAGGAAGTTCAACGTAGATCGCTTCTTCCCCAGAACAGTTACGTTGTGGAACAGACTCCTGAGAGGATGTTTCTGCTATCACCATAATCTCAACCTCCTCACATTTAGGCTAAACTGTGATTTACCTATATACCCTCATAATATATACTTCTTGCTTCCTACCTGTAATCTTCTACCTTGAGTGACTCTTGAGCCTTGTATCAGATGAAAAATATAAAAAATTAAAACATTTGAAAGTACGCCACGCTACTTCCACGCGGCCAAATAATCCTTATTTTGCCCCGTTTCCCAAACGTAAGAAGAAAATCACACTCAACTATTTCGAAAGAAATGCCAAGCGTGGTTGCTTTCCTGAATACTACAAAACTTAATAGTCATCATTATCCTCATAAGTTAAATTTCCTACCAAAAATCTCTTACATTCATATCGCACTCCTCAGCAAAAACCCTCGAATTTGACTGGCTCTCGAGCCCGGTATTGGGTGAAATTTAGTATATAGAAAAGTTATCAACTTTAGCAGCCATAAGCCCTCAAGAGCTTTCAACGTTGTTTGACGTGAAGGTAAGAGATTTTTGGAATGCCATCATTCAGGCAAAAGATTCCTTTTCTGAACGTCTCTGTAAATTGTTAACGATTTCTGCAGTGTCAGAACTCAACCAGATAGATCCAGTGCGTACATACGTACATAAGTACGTACACACATCTCATACAATTAACAGAAGCAAGTACATCTACATATACACACAGACAAACGCATTTATACATACACAACTAATGCGCACGCAAAGCTGTACTTGTATCTATTCTAAACGCACACAGGCTCGTTTATGTGACGTTTTGGAAAGATAGTAGAATGGTTTCCTGTTGGCTTCTCCACGGTCTTGAGTTTGTCTTTCTGCTAAATTAGTAGCCATCCAAGGCTGAAGATCAGTCTACCCTGCTATCTAACCCATATCAAAGACGGAGAAGAAATAGATTCATAACTTTCCAAGGAGAATTACTGCAAAATGGAACGTAACAGACATAACATGATTTCGATTCGTACAACGATTCCATTTTTTCCCTGCTTATAACACTAACGATACAAGTACATCGTGCACAGATTAATCTTATACTTGTAAACTTATGATAATGAGACTTTAACGGATCTGTAGAGATCGATCGTAGTCAGGATCATCGAGTCAGTGCGAATTCTACGATCATTTCCTAAGCTGCATAGTAGGTGCTTTGCAAGGGCTGCATACAGTTTTGAGTTTTGCTTTTCCTAGACTAGTTGCCACCCAGTCTTTGGGGGCTTTCTTCAAACGTGGATCTTCCCATTAGGATGTGAGAGAATCTCTGACTTTTACCTCTCGAATGGGGTGCTTATATAACGTCATGTCATCTGGTTGTCCTATCCTAAGCACAGCTGAGTTTACCAAATGTTTACATGTTGAGGACAACCACTGATATCCTGTGTGGCATGAATCTGCATCAGATGGCTACAAGGTCATCATCCAGGTAAAACTTCTGATGTACTCTGTTGCGCTGGTGTGACACTGAGTGGAAATCACTGCACCAGATATTCTGTTTCACTAGTCCTTATATAAAACTAAAAGATAGTTGCTTCCCAATTATATATAAGAGTTTGTTTATCATTTCATTATATACTGCAAAACTATTTCATGTACAGTCCTCAGTTGATAGGTATACTTATTGGATCAAGGGGAGTATTTTTTGACTGTAGTCAGGCTCATCAAGTCTGTCTGAATGATCTTTTCCTTAGCTGCATAGTAGGTGCTTTGCCAGGGCTACATACAATTTTAAATTCAGAGTTTTCCTCCTCTTAAACCAGTTGCTACCCAAGGCTATAGAATCCTTTTGTTTCCATTTTTGTTAAAACTTCCTCACTACTAAAATGTTCTGCCCATGGTATTCTCAGCATCTTTCTGTAGAAGTATATCTCTGTTGCCTCACATATCTTCTTTGTCTTTCAGGAAATTTCCCAACATAAAAAAACTGTACAATGCTTGTTAAATGAGAAAAACACAGAAATAAATGCGTAACATTATCAGCGTAAAGACTAATGAGAACACAAGACTAAATCTCTCATACGTAACATTATTGTTTAGTCACTTATGGAATTTGCCCATTAATATTGGCATAAAAGTGTGTGTCTTTGGGGGCTTTCTTCAAACGTGGATCTTTCCACAAGGATGTGAGAGACTCTCTGACTTTTCCGCCTCAGATGGGGTGTTTATATAACTCCCTGTCATCTGGTTGTCCCCTCCTAAGCACAGCTGAGTTTACCACCTGAGGACAGCCATTGACATCCTGTCAGGCATGAATCTACACCAGGTGGCTACAAGGTCATCTTCCAGGTCAACCTTCTGATGCACTCTGTTGCCCTGGTGTGATACTGAGTGTAAATCACTACACCAGATATTGTGTTTCACTAGTCCTTATATAAAACCAAAAGACAGTTGTTTCCCAATTATATATAAGAGTTTGTTTATCACTTCATTTTATACTGTGAAACTATTTCATGTACAGTTCTAAGTTGATATGTATACTTATTGATCAAGGGGAGTATTTTTTGACTGTATTCAGGATCAAGTCTATCCGAATGATCCTTTCCTTAGCTACATACAGTTTGAATTCAGAGTTGTCCTTCTCCTATACTGGTTGACAATCAAAGCTACAGATCTACTCTACAATTCAAACTATTGATGGAGGTTTTGAAATCAGAGTTGTCCCGGTGTCTGCTGGGGAGAAGAGATGGATTCATACCTTTTCCCAAGGGTAAGTGAATGTAACCAACTCGACTGGAATTCGAACTCGGCTCTCTGATTCCACATTCTGAGTCGCTAGCCATTACTCCACCTATTACTACTCCCTATTCGCTTTATCAAACTTTTATTTGATCTTTTTTTTTAAGAAACGGTACTCTGTGAATGGTATTCATCGACTAAACGTTGCTTGTATTCAAAGATACCAATAAAATACGTCTTTGTCCTTCTGCGCCGTTTTCTAAATGGTGAATAAATAATAAGAGACGCTAAAAAAACATTTATGTCCAAAATACGGGCACATAAAAATATTATGGGAGTTAAATGACAGTTAAGACATGTCAGTAACAAAAGCAGCATTAACATTGACGTTAATCACGGATCAACACAGAAAAAAAACAATGACGGCCGACTTTGACAGCAATATCAAAACTGGTGAACCATTAATGGCCGCCCATACATAATTTTACTGGAATATCATTGCATAATTACCGATATTACATAAACTATATTTAATATCAAATGAATGCAAATGAGAGCAGTGAATATTATCTAGCGTTAATCTTCTGCATGAATAGTGTTGCCTGACTGGATAATCAGCATTTCTAATCCAAGATATTAGCTGAGCTCAAACCTTGACCACTGATTCTAATAGGTACGCACGTGTCTCAATTGTTAAATAGGCCAAGATAGATAGAGAGTTTAGCTGATATCGAACTCACTACGCTTACACTGCTTTGCTAAATTATCTTTCTAACCACTGATGGAGAACAGATGTCCAGATATTTGCGAGTGTTGGGTTTGGCCACATATAGAGGCCTTGTGATAATCTAACTCACTACAGTAGTAATGATCTATGAGACATTCATTCTATAATGATTATATTTCTTATAACTATATATTTAGTTTACACATGTTTGGGTAGTGAGTAGACATCTCTGTATTTTTTAATATATTGAACTTAATGTCTACCGGCCGAGTGATCGAGAAGTACGACTAATAAAATGTATCTTCCCATAGGAATCGAACCTATCTTCCTTTTTTTCAATCAAAGACAAAAACTTTTAATCTAAGCGTGTCTTACCATAAGGCTACGGGAGGCCAGCAAAGCAAGAGTCAATTCCCTTATTTAATAAAGGTACATGATTCTTTTAATTAGGAATTAAAGAAGGGTTTGAAATTGGTAATCTGGATGCTTCTTTGTACGCATTTTATTGATTAAGAATTCCAGATTATGAGTTTAAAACATATGAACATATTTGTTTTGGCTTGGGTAGGGGGGATCAATTTGCAAATAAATTTAATAAGTAAACTGAACCCTCAACGCCTCAAAAACTAAACTACTCTCTATTAATCACCATAGAGATCCTTCCCTGCCCCTCCTCCATTAGAATGTCTGATAGTCAACTTCTTGAGAGCAACTCTCTGCGTCTACTTGGTCTCACGTTGACTGCTGACCTGAGATGGAACAAATACATTGAGTCCATTGCTTCGTCCACCGCAAGGAAAGTTGGCTCCCTGTGCCGCGCCAGGAAATTTTTCTCTCCGGAATCGATACTTCAAAAATACAATTCAACCTTTCGCCCTTGCATGGAGTATTGCTGCCATATATGGTCTGGTGCCTCTTCTGTTTACCTCGGAGTTCTTGACAAGATCCAGAGGCGGATATGTAATATAATTGGCCCTGATCTGGCATCTCGTCTACAGTCACTCTCTCACAGACGCACCGTCGCCTCTCTCTGTCTTTTTTACATATACTTTCATGGTAATTGCTTCGATGAGATGCTTTCACTGGTTCCCAGACTTCATGAATTCAAGCGCCCTACGAGGCTGGCATCCCGCTCTCACCCTTTCACTGTTGAAACTATTAAATTTAGCCGTCTCTTCTACTCCAATAGCTTCATACCTCGCACCTCTCGCCTGTGGAACACCCTTCCCAATTACTGTTTCCCTGAGCGCTATAATCTCCAGCTATTCAAATGTAATGTCAATCGACATCTCCAGTTACCTTGATCTATCCACTATCCTTCTCCTCATCCTTTCTTCTATCACTCCTATCTGCTCTCGCCCCAAATCTTCTGTAACCCCCTGCATCCTAGTGGCTTCACGCTTTGCTCGGGGCGTAATGCTTAAAAAAACAAAATTAACATTTATAAGACTTAATAAAATGGTTCTGAGATGTTAGTTAATTGGAGGGCTTAATATATAGTGATATGAATAAAAAAAAAACGTTGTGAATAAGTGATTATTTTTGGGCGAAGAATCTATCGTACAACTCACCCAGTAAAGCTTCATAAATAATATAGTTAATAGTAATAAAAAACGTTAACAATACATTTTGGTTGACATCATTAATGTGAAGGATGTGTTTGGTGAGCAGTAGCAAGGTTATTGTTATTTCATTGGGAATTGGTAAGATTTTGGGATTAGTCCCCCAAATTTATTTACTAGCTTCGTTTTAACCAACAGGCATTTGTGGGCCCCGTTTGTTGCTTCAGAGATTTATTGGCTCCCTGGAGAGTTTTATTGACCCCAACCACCACCACCACTACCACCGCCAGGAGTTGATATTAATCATTTAGAGGATCTCTGTTGTAAATGTTTATTTTGAAGACCCCTAAAGTTTATGTAGTCATAATGGAAAAGGTTTCACATCTGCTCAAAGCTAAAATTATCGTAATTGCTGGAATTCACAAACAACTATTTCAGAGGGCTTCCCATAACAGATGCAAGAACATGGGTCAGCTCTTAGAGTTCCAACTGTGAAATAATAAGATGACATCAGACATGATTGATACCCAACCTTAAACTGAGGTGGGACAATGAGTATCAGAAGCTTATAGGTTTCTATTGGTGCTTCCTTCTAACCAGATGTGCAAATTTTCTATAAAGTTTTAGAAACGAGAAACACACTTATACTTAATACCAGAAAGAGAGGTTTTTGGGGGCACATAATGGCAAAAGACGGCTTGTATGATTTGATACTCACAGGATAGATTGACAGAGGGGCAGAGGAAAAGAAGCCATAACCTACCTAGCGAGGTTTAGTAAAGGGATGGCGGGAAAAGGTTTAAGGGAGATCAAAAAGACAAGATTTATTATGAGCTACAAAAGACAGGAAGTTGTGGAGAGATCGCCAATAACTTGAAGTGACATGGCACATAATAATATTAGCAATAATATAGGTAATAATAAATACATTAGAAAATAAATCAATAAACCTTTTTATTGAATTAGTTGGCATCATTAATGGGAAAGGCGTGTTTGATGAGCATCAGCAATGGCATTGGTATTTCGTTGGGAATTGTTGACTTTTAGTCGCAAGTCATCACGATATATTTATTGACTATCTTTTAGCCCTCAGGTAATTACCGACGCCTTTTTGACCGCAGGCATTTATTAAAACCCAGGAGTCGATATCAACCACTTTCGGGACCCCTAGTCTAAATCAATACCGCACAGAGTGTTCACGCTTTTTGTCACATAATGCAATTAGAGTCATCAGGCAAGAAGCCATTAGAAGTGTTCATTTGAGATCATATTTGTACATTGTCACTCAGGAAAAAAAAATGAAGTGATGTTTTTTTTTGTCAGATAAATCTTCAGTGTTTTAGATTTACATTCATATTAAATAGATTAGTGTAATAATATGAGGGGAAGTAAAAAAAAATATCAGAAAATATCTGCAACGTATCTTTAGGTTTGTCACACTGTTTTCTGTTCATGCGTGCTTATAATTGGGGCTATTGTGATCAGTTGAACGAAGTTTAAGCTCGATGGCGTCAGTTGTCTTGCTGCTGTTACAGTGTAAACATATCCGACCCGCCGGCAGTGTGCTCCAAGGAGGAACAAAGAGTACTGATCCTATTCTGCAGAGAAACATGCTACCTCATCGATGATAACTCCCCGTTTCGTCAATACCATCTCTCGATTTTGCTGAATATTTCCGTCAGTGGTGGAGGTTAACAGCGCCTACCCCTTTTTCGTACGTCACGATTGCTCGACTACTTTCAAACTTCTCCATCCACTCATACACACTTATATATATATATATATATATATATATATATATATATATATATATATATATACATTGTCGTCGTATTGTGTTAAATGGTTTCAATGAATTTCAGCTCATGACGCACCATCCTTCCAGGAAAATCAGGACACTACTCTTAATTCCTCCTTGAAAAATTGGCGCGATCGAGTTCAAACTTCGACCACGTGACCACAATAATACGAACTATAAACACACACGAGCAGAAGGCAGTGTGACAAACCTAAATATATCTTACGGTGAACGTATGAATAAATACCAAACCGCATGTATTTAATATCACAGTTTTACGAAATATTCGCACACACTAGCAAAAATACAGCGTAGTATTTTGGTGGGGAGGGGTGGTAAACATTTTACTCCAAGCAAGGCAATTAAGCCACTAAGACGCAAGAGGCTACTAAAACTGAAAAAAACATGTTGCGAAAACGTTAATGTGTAATGTCGAACCGGAGAGTTATCATCAATGATCTCTGCTCTTTGTTCCTTCTTGGTGCACACTGCTAGCGGAGCGGCTATGTTTACACTGTAACAGCAGCAAGAAAATTGGCGCGATCAAGCTCACACTTCGATCACGTGACCACAATAGTACCAAGTATAAGCACGCACGAGCAAAAGGCAGTGTGACAAACCTAAAGATATGTTACTCTCGTGCATATTCATAATTATAACCGTATTTTGCTATTCATTTCCAAACTGAACTTTTGTAATATTAAAACGCCTGCTCTCCTGTGATTACGTGTTAATAATATAGACACGTGTAGTTCTTGTGATACGTTTCTGATTCAAGTCTGTCCATTCTATAGAATGACACATGGCAGAGAGACAGCATTGAAAACCCGGCGCCGAGGGTTTAATAATTTTAATTTGAGCATTTTGACGTGGTGCAATGGTTAACAAGTTTGTATCGCCAGTTCAACTACAACTGAATAGCGAGTTCGGTAGTTGTAAATTAATACCTAATTCTTATGTTAAAAACCTTTCCAGATATTTTGACTTTTATCATCAATGAGGTAGCATGTTCTCTGCAGATTCGGATCACTGCCATTTTGGTTCCTCCTTGGTGCACACTACTGGCGTCGCGGTCATGTTTACACTGTACAAACAGCATGAAAACTGGTGCAATCAAGCTCAAAATTCGATCGCGGGGCCACAATAGAACCAACTATAAGCACACATGAGCAAAAGGCAGCGTGACAAACCTAAAGATATGTTACGGCAAAAGGGCGGATAATTTTTGACTTACATTTGTATATTTTTATTTATAATTCTTATAATGGCTTATGGCTATATCACGTTGGAACATCAGTTCGCATAGGATCACCATTGAGCCAGGTGTTTGACCTCTTGGAAATACCAGGTGCTGTAAACTTGGATAAGTGGGGTGGTATAATGAATAATGGATCGGGATTCGTAATCAGAGAGAGATGAGTTCCAATTGCCGTTGGTTTTGTTATATTCACTTATGAACAAATATTCTTGGAAAACGTAAGAACCAACCTTTTTGCCACAGAGCTACGAGTTAATTGATAAGACTTTTAACCACTATTATCTCTAAAAACAAAAATTATAATCTATAAATATTTTCTGGCTCTAAATACCCTGCGAGGATTGATAAGCTGAGAAAACGAATCAATCAATCAATACACATAATTTCTTAAAAAAACAAAAAACAAATTGCTTTTCAGCTACGTGTTAGACAAAACAATTTCGAAATACGTTTTAAATTGTATGTTTTTATGTATTATTTCACTCCAAGCAATGCAAGAAAGCCACAAAGACGGAAGGAAAATATTCCGGTTTTGAAACAAACACTGATGGGCAATTAAAAGTGTATCTATTACAAAAATGGGGAATACTAAAGATCGTAGTTCAAACACAGTTAACTGTAACAAGTGTTTATCTTTTTTTATGTTAATCACCACACCCCAAGCAATGGAAGAAAGCCACTAAAACGCAGGGAAAATAGTTCAGTTTTGAAACAAACACTGAGGGGTAATTAAAAGTGAATATATTCCAACAAAGGGGAATACTAATGATCGTAGCTCAAACACAGTTAACCGTGACAAGTGTTTATCTTTTTTATGTTAATCATTCTCCCTCCCAAGCAAGGCAATAAAGCCACTTATAGGCAAAAGGTTGCTGAGTGTTAAGGAGTGAGAACAATAAAAGAACAAGCATTAAGAAGACAGTAGACAACGATTAACTTTGAATTTAAATTTTTGAAGAAAAAAGTTGACTGGAATGCAAGAAGCCGGAAGAAAGTTTAGCAAGCGATAAAAAGAAACACTACTGTGAAGAGAGAACAATAAAAAAAGAATTAAAAAGACAGCAGATAACGATTGACATTTATCTTCAAATATTTGAATGCAAAGTTAACTCTCTGTGTTCTGTTTCGAAAATAAATAAAAAGCGTATTAGATTGCGTCAATATTGTTTAGGCAATAGTCTGACAGCATATTTTCAATTTAAAATATTTGGTTAAATAATTTAGACGTATTATGTCTATTTATTTTAAAGGCATACTCATGTCCACATTCACAGTTTAGACAGATATTAGTCGAAATATATCAGTGCTCCATCAAGATAATAATAATAAACAAAAGAAGAGAATTGCGGCAAATTACAAGTATAGCAACAAAGTACGTAAACGTTTGTAGCAGCAAAGTGTTATACAAAAAATACTAAATTAAAATACTACAATAAAAAATCCTGAAAAAAATTGTTTAAATCTTTTAAAAAAAATATCGCTTAAGTTACCTCCCATGCATAGAGGTAAAAATATTTTGAATTTACAGTGTTAACGCATAACACGTTCATAGATATGCAACTCCTGTAGAGGGTCTCAGATGAGGTCGAAAGTGCTTGGAAAATAAAAATTATTTGAAAGAAAATCTTGGAATTTTCTACAGCCACCAAGAAATTAATTCGTGGACTTGAAACGATTAAAACTAAAATAAATAGACATAACAGTTATTTACTGAAGACATTTGGGTTTAAGATTAAAAGATGAATATGAAACAAGAGCTCAGAATTTCAGCTTTTATTTCCTGGTATTTACAAAGCAAAGAAAAGCAATCTGTGAAGAGTCATGATCGCTTACATCTTGAAGGAACATGGCATTATGATGCGAAATCTTTATTGCAAAACTTTAAGAGATAATCGGCTTAATTGTTTTCCGGATGAAGTTTATGTTTAAAAATAAATGGCTCATTAATCCAAGAGAAATTACACCCTAACGTCCAAATGCCGGTTTATAAGACAATTTTAAGAGTTTACCTTAAACTAATTCAAGCTTAGCGCCCAGATAATTACGCTTGGCGGGAAAACAAGTCTCAGCAAATAACACTCGGCGTTGACGATAAAGTAGAGGTTGGATCCTGCGTGTTTTGTTGCAGAATTAGCTGTTATTGATATCAAACAACGATATTTGTTGACAGGCAAACATCAGAGAAAACCCGCCTCCACAAGACATTAACTGGGCATTAGAAATATCGCACTTAATTCAATGGAATTATAATTTAGAAAAAAAAAAGAGACTGTATCTGTGAGAAGGCAGTTAGTTCTAAAGTTAGAGACACAAGTAAATAATGATTGAGTTGACATTAGCATAATGCGGTCCTAACAGCCAAATGATTTCGTTCGGGGAGGAGAAAACAGTCTAAACAGTAAAAGTCGATGTTAGGGTCAGTTTTGCATATTGCATTAATACTTCTCTTTCTACTCGTGCCAACGCATTCAAAATTGGTAGAAAACCACCCACATTCCCTGCGGATTCCATCGTTAAGAACTTTCCACACGAAAAGCTCCTTCCGGTGAACCACTGCTCTGGCTTCCCGATCACTAAAATCTTAACCTGTCAAAATCTAGGGTTAACTGTTATCTTCCTCTATTATCTTCACAAATTGCCTTCTAACGTAACGCTCTACCTGGAGTGGACTCCGAGCCTTGTACAAGTTGAACCTTACTTTGAAAAATATACTATACAACATCTAAATACACACATGCAGAGATAAACTTACGCATCACCAGTCCTACGATCTGGTGAGGTAGTAGGGTCGGCGCGCAGGTGATCAGTTCCCTTCCCACACTTGGATTGAAAGTCGGAGAGAGATTCATATATCCTCACTATGTTTTGAGCTGGGGAAGTCCATCCCTCTCCATATCAAACCACAATCGGGCATCCTCTAACCTGAAGGCTTGCCTTAATCAAAGACACCGATGTTTGATTCTATCCAGGGAACTCTCCACCCGGTCAAGTAACTTCTGTATAAGAAGCCCGATTCCCAGCAATAATCAGTGCGCTGATCGTTTGAACAGTTGTAGAGGTTTATCTTTTGTCTCCTGATTAGGATTCGGTTTCCGGTTCCTTCTAAATTTTACTTCAGCTCCATACTTCTAACATCTCTGCCGAAAACTCTGAACTTTTATTAACAACTGAATTACTTTTTCTTTTCTCAATAGGTGTAGATAGGTTAGCCTATCGTCCAGTTCACACTCCTCCCTGATATTTTGAACAGGAGTAGAGGTTTCTCATCTGTTTCCTGTTTAGGATTGGTTTTCCGGTTCCGTCTAAAGTCTACTTCAACTCGATACTTCTAAAGTCTCCATCTAAACTCTGAAATCTTATTATTTATTCATTGAGTTTTCCTCAATAGGAGCACATGAGTTCGCCTATCGTTCGGTTCACACTCCTCCCCGCTCATTTTAAACTGGAGGAGAGCTTTATCCATTGTTTCCTGTTTAGGATTTGGTTTCCGGTTCCTTCTACAGCCTTTTTCCTTCTCTTTCACTCCCAGTAACCCCTTGCGTCGTAATGACATTATTAACTTGCTTGGGGTGAATTGGTTATTTGAAGAATCACATAAATGCCCGAGTTAACATTTAATACACGATTACATTGCTTCATTTGTTATAGAATGATTCCAACCTTTGATACAAAGTCGTATTAAACGACATATTTAATGCATTTAAGAGACGACTGAAAGCGACTTTCAATTCATATGCGGTCTTGTTTCGTTAAGTGTTACGGTTGAAAGGGCAGAAAGCACATTATTGTTTTTGTGCACAAATCCTACATTTTCTTCTGTTTAATGTGAGCATAATTTGAAGAAAAAATCTCTTTTATTTCATATTTTATTTCATATTAAGCAACGAACGAATTCTGCTTACTAAACCATGAGTGATTTCCTTTCATTTTATTGTCGCTTTATATCAACATTGGCCTCTGACCTTTAAATTAAGCAAAAACATTGTAGGTTATTTAAAGCCACGCGATATTTTTAGATTGTAAGAATTTGGTGGTGGCGATATAATAATGGTTTATTGATACAAGTCTTATTAATTAACCCATAGCTGGAGCGGAGAAAAGTGAATATAACGAACCTAACGGAAATTGGAACACGGCTCTCCGATTAACAATTCCGAGCCCTTATCAATTACAACTCCCACACATCCAAGCTTACAGTACCTGGTATTCCCACTCGATCACCCATCTTGGTACTGACTAGGTGCGACGTTGCTTAACCATGTGATGTGGCCATACGCTTCTAAGCAGAATAACTTGCAATAAGTATTGAAATATTACACAGAACTACAGTTTTTCCCGCTAGAATCTATTTTATATATTTATAAATCGACCATTGGTCCTTACTTTGTTGCTGCCAGATCTGGTTTGGTGCTCCTGCCATATATTAAGAGATTCCTCAGAAAATCCAAAGGAGAATCTGCAATGTTATTGGTCCTCACCTGGTATCTCGGCTTCAGTCACTTTTCTACAGACGTAACATAGCTTACCTGTGCCTTTTCAATAAATAATTTCTGAGTAATTTTGCTGATAAACTTTACATTATGCTAGCTAATTTTATGAATTTAAGCGCAGTACTAGATTGGCGGAAAGGTCTCATCATTTTACAGTTGAAATGGCTTGATATAACCGCAAATTCTATGCTAACAGTTTCTTCTATCACACTTCTCGCCTGTGGGACTCTCTTTCAACTTCTTGCTTCCCAGTCAAATTCGATCTTTAAAAATGTAAATGCAGTGTCAAACGTTATCTTCTGTTTTCTTAAAATACTGTTCTTTTATTGTCCTCTCTCTTTAATAGTATGTTTTTCGCGTATTCTCTAATACTCAGTAATTCCCCTTGCGTCTCAGTGACTTTATTACCTTGCTTGGGGTGAAATGATTCATATTAAAAAAAAATATCACTGTGAATAAATTCGTTGTTGGCACCCGGAAATGAAAATGTATTAGAAAATGTCAAGCGTGAAAATGATTCGTAATCGCCAACTTGTAACTAGCATCAAAATAAAGACTGCCAAATATGAGTTATCTTGTGTTTGGCAGTCAATGTGTTAAATAGTTAAATTAGTTGATACTTTCCTTAGCTTTTGGAAAGAATCTTTGGATATTCCAATCATTTAATTTCGGCGTCACTTTTCCCGTTCCGTACTGTTTAATTGCATTTTTCTGTAGCTACAACTAGTGGTCCATCTAGATAGCGGGTAATTTCCCGGTGGATCCCAAAGTGATGGTCTATCACTTTAAAAATAACCGAAAAAAGCAAAAACTAAAAACTAAATAAATAAAACTCTAGAAACTTTTAAATGTAGCCGTCTCTTCTACTCTAATAGCTTCATACCTCGCACCTCTCGCCTGTGGAACACCCTTCCCAATTACTGTTTCCCTGAGAGCTATAATCTCCAACTATTCAAATGTAATGTCAATCGACATCTCCAGTTACCTTGATCTACCCACTATCCTTCTCCTCATCCTTTCCTCTATCACTCCTATCTGCTCTCGCTCCAAATCTTCTGCAACCCCCTGCATCTTAGTGGCTTCACGCCTTGCTTGGGGCGTAATGCTTAAAAAAAAAATAAAAATAAAATAAAAGTATTATATACGTTCTAATTTTAATTATACTTTGAAAACAGTTTAAAATTTTACTTTCTAAATTTATAGGATTAGTTGTTTTATGATTGAGATTTTCATGTTTATTATAAAATTATTAAAATTTTCTAGTACTAACATAAATGTCAATACTAATTAACAACAGGATTAACAACTAATCCTTAAAATATATTAAATAAATGTAACGTTTTATTTACCTAAAACCGTTACTTTTATTTGACTCCTTTGACTACATTTTAGGATTAAATGGGTCCTTTTGAGCGGGACCATTTACAATTTTTCCCGGTAGAAATTTTCGATCCAGTCCGCCACTGGATTCAACTTACTAAACGCAATAAAGGGAGTACTTCTGTGGCCATATCAAATGTTACTTAATTTGTTTAAATTCTGAGATGTATTTTCATTCTTAAGTTTTCAAGTTTTCTTATGCTTTCAATCACAACGTTTAAGGATCACATAATTTTTGACCAATCAAATAGTAGCAAATCATAACGAATAAGAAACTTGAACATGGATTGCTTCTCAAAACGCAAATAATTATCGTTACAAAAAGCTATTAACGAAAGAAAATAGTGTAAAATAACCTAATGAATTCTTTATATGCCACGTCCATTCAGGATGTGCCTGATCATAGCTCTCCACAATTTTCTGTCTTTTGAATCTTCAAGTAACTTTTGAAACTTTACCAAGCATCTTTGTCCTTGTTCAGCCATCTATTCACTAAAACTCGTTGAATAGATTATTTGTTTCTCACTGCTTTTCTTGTCGTCAGTATAGGCTTCTTTTCTTTCTATGTGCCATGTCGTTTCAGGACATAGGCGATCATAGCTCTCCACCTCCCTCTATCCCTTGCAGCTCTCAACAAGTTCTTTCCCTCTGCTTTCTTCCCCGGACCACGTTGTGTCATCCACTTGCTTAAGTCCGTCACGTGTCTCACGCGTTGTTTTCCCTTGTCTCTCTATTCGTCCCGTGAGTATCAGATTCTCCAGGCCCTCCTTCCTCATTTTGTGTCCCAGAAACTTCAGCTGCCTCTTCCTGATATAAAGTATAAGCCTCCTCCTTGCTTGCATCCTCTCTAAGAGTTCATCGTTGCTAACACGCTCGGTCTATGATATCCTTAGTATCCTTCTTTAGAACCATATCTCCGTCGCTTTGAGTCTCTTCTTCATCTTTTAGGAAATCGTCCAGCATTCGCTGGCGTAAAGAAGGAAAGATGTCACGTAACAGTTCAGTATTCTTTTTTTTGTGTCTTTAAAATTTTAGCTAACTGGGACCGAATTTATTATGGTGGCGTCGAAAGGATAAAATTTGTCAACACATGTTACTTTTTCTTCACTAATTTTGGGACGCTGAGTATAAAAATTGTGTCCATTTTTAACTCCATATTTTGCCGTGTTATTGAGTTCCTCATAGCTGGGACATCTGTTTTTTTATTTCATGTCAATGCATAATGATAATGTCAATGGAATTGCATCAGTCTAACTTATGAATAGAAACAACATAAAGTCATAGGGTATAATCATTTTACATCGTCTGCTACAAACATTTGTGATAGAGTTTTTCGTTGAAATAATTTAATTCTGAAGTGAAGACATATGTAATGCTGTATTTAATGTTTGAAGTGTTTCTTATTGTTATTGGATATCAAAATTAAGCCGAATAACATATTTAAATGTTAAAGGTTTCTCTCATGATTTTCAAAGTAACATTAGTCTACTATTCTGTTCAAAGTTTTAGACGCTTGCGACCATATCGCGTTGAAACACCGGTTCTTGTACGATCATCGAAGTTACGAAACGTCGTGCCTAGTCAGTACCTGGATAGTTGGCCGCTTAGGGATAACAGGGTACTATAAGTGTGCATGTACGAGAGATGTGTAATGCATAACGGCCCTGAGTTGAAAATCAGAAAGCCGAATTCTAATTCTAATCGGATTCGTTATATTCATTCACGCACAAATATCCTTGGGAGAGGAGTGAATCCACTTTTTCTCCCCGAGCTATGGGTTAATTAGTAAGACATGTATGAGTGAAATTATTACTATCTTCAGAAAATTCTTACAGTCTAAAGATATGCGGATTTAAATAATCTTCAACAGGCTGATAAGCTGTAAAAATACAAATCAATCAATCTAACTGACAATAACACAGACGCCATATTTCCTATTTTTGGACTTTTACATTTGTTCGACATACTCGAATTTATGATCTTAATTTTGGTCGATAATTTATAATTTTCCAACAAAGTTAAAGTGTCTAATTTAACACAATTTATTGTATCCTAATAATATGCTTCATCAGAGGAGACGCTGAAATTTTAAATTTAAATTTATTTATTTTTTAAATTATGTGTTTTGGGTATATAATCTGGTTGAGTTTATTTACTTTCTTTTTCTTTATGTTTTTATTACTTTTGTGTCACATTATGACAACAGAAGATCTGTCAAGAAAGGGGAAATGTTGTAAGCACTTGGGCGTTAATCTTCTGGGGATGGTCTAGCGATTAAAGCACTTTCTATACATTTTGGTCTTGGTAAATTGCTTTCTCTTTATCACAATGTAGGATATTTAATAACAAAACTGATAAAAACTGACAGAAAAAGAAACTAGATGAAATCGCTTTGATTATATATTAAAACACATTACAAAAATAATTTAAATTTAAAATTACTACGTTTCATCTCTTTTATGGGCATGTTTAATCACAGCAAATGATAAAATCCCAAATGACGAAACACGTTACACGAAAACCAGTTCCAGTTTGTCATTGACTTTCCTAAATGCCATATCCCTTCAGGAAATTGGCGATTATGACTCTCCACAGATTACTTTTTTTTATTATCTGTGAATTACCATGGGTTCCTAGAATAATATCAGAGTGATTTCCTGTCGTTTTCTCGCCGGTTTGCATTTAGAGAAGTCCTTCACTTAACTAGGCTACCAATGAAGGCTAGGTAGCTAGCCCAGTATACTATGTAGAACAAAGATGGAAGCTGGGATTTGAATAAAGCTCTCCATATTCACTTTAGGCACCGATAACCGTAGCGCTAACCGCGCATGGTGATGATACTGTTGACATAAACGTCGGATATTTTAATGATAATTTACACTGTACATAGCGACATTTCTCGGCCATGAAACGAAATTAACAGTTGTTTAAATGTTGATAACAATAAAGTGTTTAATGATAATTTCAAATTGATTGTTCGTATGACATTCAGTCTTCTAATATGCACTGCGATAACGCCTCTAAAGCGGTCACTGCTATTGCAGTTAATACTGAAGATGTCGCTGCTACAGACCCAAGTGATTAAACTGTTCGATCGTTCGTAGCGTTGACCCCGTCCCTCGGAAGTAGTGTGATTAGAATATTATTAACAATACCAAAGTCATCAAGACGAATGAAGATAATTTGATCGATTATGATAATTGGTATCCGTCCGTCGAAACTGGCAATGGCTATAGCGGTTATGTTGCCATCAGAGGGGATAGACAGAGTGAATTCATCATCTTGCGGCCTCAGCCGAGATTGAACTCACTAATACTTTGATTGGTGTAGTTCATAATCTTGTCAAATAGCTTCGCTAGGGCTATCAAGGCTGTTTTTTACCGTGACACCATCACTAAATGGATTGCCAACCAAGGCTCAGAGAGACTCCATTCACCCTCCGCGGGTTTTGAATTCAGAGTTTTCCTTCTCCTAGACCAGTGGCCATCCAAGGCTATAGAACCCAGTCTGTCCTGCTATTTACCCATAGCTGGAGGGATAAGAAAGAGGATTCACACCTTTCCCAAGGGTGTTAGCACGTAAGTGAATGTAATGGATTCGACTGGAATTCGAACTCGGCTCTCTGATTCCTCAATCCAAGCCGCTATCCATTACTCCACCGTGCCTCCTCCAGAGTGAATTACTCACCCACTTACTCAATTTATTTTCTCTCTCTGATATTGTTTCACGACGGTTTCAGAGGATAGATAAAGGCATAAAACATCTAGAAAGTCGGTCTCTGAACTTTCAGATAATATTTCACTAGACATTTTGCTTCCTCTATGATAAATATTTAAAAAGGTATGTGCAGATAAAAACAATCTTGTTTTCATAAATATAAGTGCAGATGAAACCAATTTAGTGATCATAATACGATAATTGTCATGTGTAAATGTTCTTGGTACTTTTCTGATATGTCATGTTACTTCAAGAGTCCTTTTTTATTATCTGTGAATTACTATGATTAATTGGAAAGATTGTTTGTTGGAATATTATGTCCCTTTAAAACAAAAACAATCATGGCTCTCCACAAACTCTTTTTCTTTATTATCTGTCATTTACTATGATTTAATTGGAAAGATAGTGGCGTGATTTGTCAGTATTGTTTTTAATGCTATGCTAATAATAGGTGATCATGACTCTTCATAAACACCTTTTGCTTTATTATCTATTATTTACCATGATTCATTTGGAAATATAGTGGAGCGGTTTGCCAGTATCATATGCTTTGCCCCTTCAAGACAGAGGCGATCGCGGCTCTCCACAAACTCCTTTACATTATAATCTGTGACTTGTCATTTATTCTTGGGAAAGACGGTGGAGTATTTTCCCGTTGTTTTCCATGTAGTTAAATTCAGGGTTGTTCTCCTCGACTGATTGACAACCATGACTGTTTTATCTGCTATTTAACCCATAACTGGAGCAAGAAGAAATAGATTTTTAATTTTGTCAATGGAATTAATATGAAAGTAAACGCTACAGACTCGGCTGGATTTGAACTCGTTTCGCCGATACTAATTTTCGCATCGATAACAGTTACTATATTCGTATATTTAACGGAATTTCCTTTTAGAATTAACACTCCTAGAACTCCTAGAATTAGGTTTTCGTTTCGCTGCACACATTTAATACAAGGTAAGTCAGGTATTTGAGAACATATCTTTACACACCAGTAAATGACCAAAAATCTTGTCTCTTTTTTTCAGCCTTTTTTTTTTTTTTTTACTCTAATGCAGGAGATGCTATTCTCGTTATTTCAGCCCCCAGCCATGCAGATATCGGAAATTGCAGCCTTTTATGTGACACCAAGTCCTTCGTATTGAGAAAAAAGCTCCAGGCATCTGTGTCTTCAACGGCGAAAAGAAAAAGAAAATTTCGACGGTCAGGAATATCGAATTCGACCAGCAAGTCCATAGTATGACTGATGAGAACTCCAGAAAAATCAATTGCCAATCGGCTTTATGTGTCGGAGTCAACAATAAAACGTATGGTGCACGAGGGCATCAGATATAAATTAGGAGAGGACAGTTTATGTACTCAAAAGAACCGTGTGACCCGGTCGAAGCTAAACAATGTCAACCACATTTACGATCATGCTACTCCTAACATTTGGTCTCTTAGCTCTCCCGATTTAAACAATTTGGGCTAATATGTTTAGGTCGTCATTGAGAGGCAGACCAACAAGTATGCCCACAATACCAAGGACTCGCTGAAGGATGCTATCAGGGACCTAATTACCAACCCGAATAAAGAACATCTGTAAATATTTTAAAAGCCATAATTGAAGCTGATATCGGTTTGCTAATCTTATGTTTTGTGTATCTCTTTTGGAACATGTATCCTAAATACTTTAAAAAAAATTATTGTTTTCTCTGCTAAATAGTATGATCACCTCAAATTAATTTTTTTTCTCAAATAAAGGGTGTTCCAATAACTTGAACCGATTTTAAATGTGCATTAAGTTTAAGCGTCTATTGATTTTTTTCTTTTTCTTTCAGATTTGGCGGACATTTGAGCGATATTATTTTTCACACATAATTGCCATGACTTAAATAACATGATCCAATAACTAAATAAATAAATTTTCACCAATAACATTGATTTTATACTACTGATTTTGATCTCTCTTAGTGAAACACCCTTATATATAATCCGTTCTTAATGAAACACTCTTTATATATAATCCGTCTTAATGAAACACTTTTTATATATAATCTGACTTAATGATACACCCTTATATATAATCTGTCTTAATGAAACCCCCTTCATATATAATCCGTCTTAATGAAACACTCTTTATATATAATCCGTCTTAATGAAACACTCTTTATATATAATCTGACTTAATGAAACACCCTTATATATATAATCCGTTTTAATGAAACACCCTTATATATAATCCGTCTTAATGAAACACTCTTTATATATAATCCGTCTTAATGAAACACCCTTATATATAATCCGTCTTAATGAAACACTCTTTATATATAATCCGTCTTAATGAAACACCCTTATATATAATCTGACTTAATGAAACACCCTATATATATAATCCGTCTTAATGAAACACCCTTTACTTAACACACGTTGTAGACTGAGGCAAGAACTTAAACATTGATAAATAACTATTTGAGAAATGTATTAAAGTATTACGACTTTATTTTATTTAGCAATGTTACTATTAGTTATTTATATCTTTTACTTTCAGATTATAAGAATATTATTTATAATATAGTTCGGATCATGTCCTTATGTTCATCGCAATTGAAGAACACATTAGAAATGTACATTATTTACATTATTCGGACTATTGTCCTCATCTTTGTCGTTATATTTATTACAACGTTTCAGCCGTTGTACGCTCCGGACTTCTTCAGGTGGTTGGAATGTCGAACTGAACCCTTTATTTCGCTCACTGGGGTAGACTGTTCTAGTTCCACTTACCATGTTTGAAGGATGTCAGTTATCAGTGTATCTCCTGTTAAGGCCGGAGCGTACAACGGAGCGAGACGTTGTAATAAATATGGCGACAAAGATGAAGACCATAGTCCGTATAATGTAAATAATGTACACAATACCTCATGTCAGAAATTTAGACAGACATTAGAAATGTATTCTATGAATTTCGTAACTGTTTAACGCAGCAGTAAAATCATATCCAGTCGATGCATTGAGTGAAAGAAAGTGCAGGTGGTAGTTGTTTTCCGTTTTCAAAACTGGGAGTTTTAGTCTAAAAGACAAACCAAGGACGTTTAGAGTAAGCGGAAGTGAACAGTATCAGCAGGAGCAAAAGACAAAAAGAAACACACCACGCAAAGGCTGTGATCAGCCTTCTGGGTTTCAAACATACTTGAAATTTTCAATTTAATAAAATAAATAGACAATAAAATCAGCTCCTGCCATTAAATAAACGCAGGATTTTGAAGCATACCCAAGACCATAAAAACCAAACATTCATTCAACTCGACAGAAGGACTGACAAGCAGTAAAGAGACACGAGTCAACCTCGTCGTCTTGTCTTTTTCACCAAAGCAACAGCGGACTCCCTTTGATCTTGTCTTCCTATTCTACATTCTCTCTTCCTTACAGTCAAAGAGAACTTTCATTTCATAATAAGTAATTACACTTTAAATAAATATCATCATTTTATTTGAACTTGCGACAATTTTTCTCTCATTCTGTTATTCAACAAACAGTTACCCATTTATGTCGGTGGTCACCTAAATGAATGATGTAGCTGGCTTTTATGCACGTCGGGGTTACTAAAATGATGTGGGTGAATAGGTTGTCTTTTATGCACGTTAAGAGCTACCATAATTATGTGAGATCACTCACATCAAAGCAGCAGAAATTACTCTCGTAAAATTTATTTATATTTTTCTTCTATGTATTAGTGTGTGTATTTTTAGGTTACAATTGTTTTATGGCACATGTGATGAAAGGGAGAAGTCACTCCGTATTATTACACGCGATATCACAGGGAGAAGTTGTACACGAGTTGCCTGTCCGAAATTTCGTGGTGAAGAGATTGAATTTAACGTCTTTTACTGGGATGTCTGCATTTCCGGCAGGAACAGTTTTTTTTTATTGTATGCTGGGGGAATTTTTATTATTTTTATTTGATTTATATATAAAGTGTAAATGTTATTGTTTTATTTTATTCTATTTACAATTTTAATCATTATCTTTTATTTTATTTTTATTTATTTATAATGATAATTTCCCTACATGTTTATCGGACAGAAGTTTCGTTCCAACATGATATTATTAGTAAATTACTCCGTATGTACTTAGCGTTTCCTAGTCTACCCAAGGCCAAACATGCTGATAGTGTTTCTAAGTGGTCACTCATCTGGGTACTGATCAAGATTGAAGATGTTTACTTTCGGTGACCAAACGAAGACGGAGACTTTTAATGCGACATGACCGCCAGCCAACATCTGAATCATTCGTTGATATTCCCAGAACGATGATAGAGAATGGTGATATTGAGTGATTATACAATTTGGCTCCCAAGTGAATCTCAGGCCGGATATCTGAATCGGCGTCGTGACCAACGATCGAACACATGTCTATACGCTTTGTCCAAAGCTGTCTTTAGATCACTGGCCTCTGCTATCGTTTCTATCACTTCCATTATCCATCTCTCGTCCGGAGTTTGTATCCTGCGGTTCATTTGAGCAGAATAGTCTCGCAGAATCATTCATTATGCATTCCGCGTCAAAGGCGACATGGTGTCGTCCTATGTACACCGCATTATTTATTCATTTTCATTTGCGCGCGAAAAAAAAGCGTAAAAAATAGAAACAGTTGTCAGCATGTCGGTGTGGACTTATTCTCACTATAATAAACTGGGGTGGGCGATTATAGATTATAGATCGCCAGAGATGCCTCAGATTTGTTACTCTAAGTATTTTCCACTTTACCAGCTGTCCTGTACCAAATAACAGAAATCAAACCACTTAAGGACTACCAACAGCATCAGCAACTAAAATAGATAACACATGTAACTCAAAGAGAAACTAATGACATATTGGCATTCTACACTACTTCAAATTAAAGGTTAGGAAGGAAACTTCCATTAGTAGTAAAAAGAGTGATAACAACTACTGGAGTTGAAAACCTATTTTTCTGAAAGAAATGTACTTGGCACATCACGTTGACACACCAGTTCCTCCGAAGTTACGAAACGTCGAGCCTGGTCAGTACTTAGATGGGTAACAGATTTGGAATATCACATACTGTAAGCTTGGATGTGCGGGTGGTGCAATGGATAATAATAAATTTTAATCGGAAGCCCGAGTTCCAATTCCATTTGGGTTTATTGTATTAACACGCGAAAATACTCTTGGAAATGCCTGAATCCACCTTTCCCCCAGCTATGGGTTAATTAGTAAGAGATGTGTCCCTATCTCAAGAATTAAATAAAATTTCTTAGAATCTAAAAAAAAAAAAAATTCTGGCTTTAATTAACTTGTAAAGGGTTGATAAACCGTAGAAAACGAATCAGTCAATCGATCAATGAAATATTGTTTGACGAGAAAGTTTTCATAAATTTCAAACGAAATCAGTACTGTTTCGTAAATCGATGAATAACAAATGTTCCTTATAGGGAAACGGTTAATGCCACAGTTGGCATTACCAATTGTTTCTGTTCTGCCAATCATTCCCTCAAACTTCTCAATTAGATTATTCACTGTTTCTTCTTTTACATTTCTTGCTTTTCTTGTTTTGTGAGTGTTAAATTCACCAATCCCTATTTCCTCATTATATTTCCCAAAAGTCCCAGCTGTATGTTTTTTTATTGTTAGCAGCAGTTTCCTTGTAGTTCCTATTTTCTTTAAAACTTCCTGATTACTCGCATATTCTGTTCATGTTATTCTTAGCATATCTCAGTAGAACCACATCTCTGTCGCTACAAGTGTCCTCTTCTTCATCTGTGAGGAGACCGTCCAACACTCACTCTCATAGAGTATATTGGACATGGCGTAGCAGGCTAGCACTCTTTGTTTGTAATGACATTTTCTTTAAAACCTCGTTGCGCACTGCATCTGCTCACTGTATTCTCACCAACCCTCGGTAGAATAAAATATCTGTCGCTTCAAGTGACATCATTATTTGTGAAGAAATTCAAGCCATATAGGAGATTATATATTGCATAGCAGTTCAGCACTCATTTCTAAGCTTTTAAGGCGAGATTTTCCTCATCTTATTTCTTTTCTTCGCTTCTTAAAGGCATATATAACTATACTCCTTCGGATTTCCGAAGTCTACTATTATATTATGCAGATAGTTATATTTCTGCACTTGCGTGTTTTAATGTGTAAATTAACATATGTACATATATGTATAAAAATTATTTTGAAATTTGTCTTGCTTTTTAGTGTTTTTGGTTAACTAACATTAATCATTGATATTAATTTAATTAAAGTAATCATTACTATTATCGATCACGCATGGCAATGCTTAGTTGATTTCTTTGCGATCGAAAAACGTATGTTTCGCATCAAAGACGCTTTCAGTAACATTTTAACGTAAGTTTCGCATCGAAAGCGGTTAAAGTAGCATTTTAATGCAGGTTTCGCAACGAAGACGTTTTCAGTAGAATTTTAACGTAAGTTTCGCATCGATCGAAGACGGTTTAAGTACCATTTTAATCGAGGTTTCGCATCGAAGCCGTTTTAAGTAGGATTTTAACGTTTCGCATCGAAAACCTTTTAAATAGCATTTTAACGGCGGTTTAGCATTGAATACATTTTCATAAGCATTTTAAAATAAACTTCGCATCGAATACGGTTTGAGTAGCATTTCAATGTATGTTTCGCATCGAAGACTTTTTCAGTGACATTTTAACGTAAGTTTCACATCGAATTTGTTTTTAGTAGCTTTTTAATGTAGGTTTCGCATCGAAGACATTTTAAGTAACGTCTTAATGGAAGTTTTTTTTTTATCGAAGACGTTTTCAGTAGCATTTTGACATAAGTTTAACATCGAATTCGTTTTCAGTAGCATTTTAACGTAAGTTTCGCATCGATCGAAGTCGGTTTAAGTAGCATTTTAACGTAAGTTTCGCATCGAAGTCGTTTTAAGTAGCATTTTAATGGAGGTTTCACATTAGAAGCCTTTTTTTAGTGGCCATTTAACGTCTTTGGTGTTTTGGAAGTCCTGATTAATTAATTAGTCTGTGGTAAGTTATGCTATGTGATTCATTCAGCTGAATGTCCGATAGAGTTCACAGTCGTTTAGAGACAGCTTCAACCGACACTCGAAGGCTCATTGAAATAGCGAAAGATGCCTTTCAAAAGCTAGTCAAAGCATCAAGAAATTGAGAATATTGGTGAGAAACAAAGAAAATAGTTTTGTATTGTTGTGCAATATCAGTCCTCCTATATGGCAATGAATACAAGACAATCTCAAGAACCTTGAAGCAACAGACATATCGTTCTACAGAATGATGCTGAAAATACCATGGACTGACCATGAGAGCAAAGGGGAAGTTTTAATGATAATAGAAACAAAAAGGACGCGTATACTCATAATAAGAAATAGTTTAAATTTCTAAGACATATAATGAGGAAAGAAGGCTTGGGGAATTTGATACTCACAGAAAATAATAAAATCGAAAGGGCCTAAGGGAAACAACGCGTAATCTACCTAAGAAGCTTGCGTAAAGAGAGTTGGAAGGATAGTGAAAAGAAACGTGACTATGAGTTACAAAATTAAGGAACTTGTGGAGAGCCATGATCGCCGACGCCAAGAAGGGTTATGGTTTACACAAGAAGAAGATTCAGTACTCTTTCATATTACGCCTAATAACCAATGGATTTCCTGTATTGTAAATGACATGAAAAATACCTTGCCACCAAGGACATATCATTTGTGTCATTTTAACCAAATGACGCCCCTACTGGTGTCCAGGGTTAAGCATTGACCCTGGCACTAAATCGCCAGACCTTCCATGAATAAAACATGAATTTGGCATTTCTATTGCGTCTGCGAGCGTCAAACTTCCGTTTTGGCCGAGAGAAAATGGCGTTAATCCGAATGCGTCTGCCAACTCGTTCGTTTCCTGGCTTAGATCAAACGGATACGATCCAGACAATTAATCTAATATACGATGCGTTGAAATCTTGTCACGTCTACTTAACGGAACAGGTTACCATCTGAGCTATGCTGCCAGTCGAAGAAAGAAAGATGCAAAAACTAAATAAATATATAAATCAAAGGGAAAAGAACTGCTAAAATAGATCCGTGGCGTGACCTTAGAAAACAGTACACTTGGTTGTTGTTTGATGGGGTAGGGGTTAGTTACGAGTTTTCCACCGACGCCTGTGATTGGTGATTCGTCTTCTTCTATGTGTCGTGTGCCTTCAGGACGTTATCGATCAAGTCTCACCCCAATTTCCTGTACTATATAATTCTTAATAAATTTTGTCTTTTCTCATCTCTCCAAAACCCTGCTTTACCAACCATTCACTCTAGCTTATCATGTAGGTTGTGCGTTGTTTTCCTTTGTCCATCTTGCTTTTTATTCTGTCCTGTGAGTATCAAATTTTCCAGGCTCTCTTTATTCGTTATGTGGCCGAGAAATTTCAAGGTTATCTTTGTGATTCATTGTTGCTCATATGTTCAGACCATCAGCATCCTTCTGTAAAATCTCATTTCTGTTGCTTCAGCTCTCTTCATCATCTGTCTAACATTCACTGCTATATAGTAGGACTGATATTATATAAGAGTTCAGTACCTATTTTCTTTTGTTTCTAACGACCTTTTTCTGTTTCTTAATACTTTACTTAGCTATTGGAAGGCACCATTTGCTATTTCAGGGCACCTTCAGATTTCAGTGTCACTCTTTCTGTACTTTGTTAAAACGCTTCGCAGATATTTAAATTGATGTTCTTGTTTGATTTCGCTATCTCCAATTCGTAATTTGCATGATGGGCTGCTCTTTTGCTGATTGCATTCCATTAAAAGGTACGATTTTTCAAGGCTCGCAAGCAATCTCCACTTAGAAGATTGGCGCAATGCAATCGTTTAAGGCCAGTCCATCACATCTGTAAATTTAAGTACACTTGATTTTTTTCTACACTTAATATCATTATAACGAAATATTAATTGATTGTTGTTTTGATGATCCACACTCGTAGTCTGTAAAGGATTATTACATGATTCCCAAGTGTATTCTCTTTTTATGTTATTGTTCACCCAATACAAGGCTCAAGAGACACTCAAGATAGAAGGTTACTGAATGGAATAGAAGAATTGTAGATTAGGAGGATACGTGGGGTAGACAACAGCTGACACTAAACAATAAGATGCAAAGATTTTAGTGGTCGGGTAAGCATCCTCTATGGTGTGTGTTCCCCCAAGCAAAGGCTTTTGGTAATGTCCTAATAGAACTTTCTTCTTGCCAATGGAATACGAAAGAGACAAGGCTGGTTCGCTCCTGTGTACATAGCATGGCGGGTCTTAGTTGTAAAGGCCTGGAAGAAGGCTTGTAGAATTTGAGACGCACAGGACATATTCAAGGCAAGAAAAAGATAGAAAAACAACGAATAACATACATAACGAGCTTGTGTAAATGGATGAGAAAACAGGGTTTAGGGGAGATAGTATAAAGACAAAATGTACTAAGAGCCATTAATATATAACGCACACAATCATATATATATATATATATATATATATATATATATATATATATATATTTAAAGAAGAACAGAGCACTTTAAGGGTCCATTGTAATAGTTTATTTCACCAGAGACCTTTTAAGGTAACCTGGATCCTCAGACATCACTTTCAAAAGGTGAAACGAAAAATGAAATGAAAATTTACACTTTTGACGGGTAGTATTAAATTTATGTAATTTAACAGAGAAGGTAGCGAGGAGTGGTGTGAGAGACATGGTCGAGTTTAGAGAGGGTTTATTTTTATATTTCTTTCTATCATACTTAATATTGAGGAAGGAGGGTGTAAGGATGTGATTTTTGTAGACATATTAAGGATCTAACATTACAATCTTGCTAAATTCTTAAATCCATAACTCTAAACGTTTAAAATTACAACTCACCTCCTTCGATATACTTCCTAGCCTCTTATATAGCTTTCCACTAATTTATCTTAGATTATGATTCTTAAAATAATTGTTTTTTTTTTGCTCATATATATTACTTGTAATACTTTCAGATAAATTGTTTTACACTCATACTTATTCTACACGTTATACTGTCCGACAATAGGTCCGAATTAGATTGTAAAAGTTATATTAATATCCCTTAATTTTATATACTTTTCTACTTATATTTTAATTTCTAAATCAAAATGTTTTTTTTAAACCCGAATAACATATATCTAACATAGCAAGAAGAAATCATGACTTCTAAATTTATTAATTCACAAAACACTTTCATTGATTACAAAATTAGTAGTGATAACTCCAACCTAAATATGTGCAATTTAGTTTTAGCTTCTTTTTTTTTTTAAAGTCTACTATAACTATGGCTTGAATTTATACCTCCTACTTCTTCCATTGTATTACTATCTCCTATTCCCAACCCTCACTCTTAGGACGCTTGTGAGATGCTGTGCCTAAACTTTTGACCGTCGTTTATCGGCAAGGAATTTTCCCAGACGAGCCGACATTCAACACCCTCCACCCATCCTTCACCAAACTGCTATCAACAAACACTATTGTTTCACTCCGTCACCTTTTGGCTTTATGTATATTTTTTCTAAACAAATGGAAAAAAGGAAGTGACGTTTTACATGCGGCTTGCTTGCAAGCGGAATTGTTCATAACCATTTTTGGTCGTCACCAGTCGAGGTGCAATTGAAGTGCACCGAAACGAAGTTGCATTTTGTAGTGAGTAAACTGTTTTTGTCTATATGATAAAATTATAATAAATAATTATCACTCTACTATCGGTATCGAGCCCTCTTTTGAATTAATGCTGTGAACGTTAGAATTTATATATTACTTTCGTTCTCACTGCATCTCATTGCATATATATATATATATATATATATATGAAGAAAAATATATACGGAAAAAACAAACAAAAATCCTTACATGCAATTATGCTGTTATTCTTCATACTGTCGGATCTATATCCATATATTGCTTATATATATATATATATATATATATATATATATATATATATATATATATATAAACAAACAAGTATTTAATTCCCTATTATTTTCTGTACTTTAATACTAATTTATTGGGTACTGTTGTTTAAGCAGACATCCCTTTCATTTACAGTGAAATAAACATCTAGCGGCATTGGAAGTCTTATGAGAATAGTATCACAAATAATGGGAATTGAATAATGTTGGATTGAACCCGAATCCCTTTGATCTAAAAACTACTATTCAACTAAACATGATCTGCCGTTTCATCCACGAAGGTCCTTCCAGTAAGACAAATTTCAATTACCTTTTAAAAATATCTCATTAAGACTTATGCTAAGATGTAATTTTTACCTTAAATGCGAATAATTTTATTATGTTCAATATATATATATATATATATATATATATATATATATATATATATATATATATATATATATATAGGATATAATATATATATATTATTCATATATATAAAAATGTTGAATATCTAAAAAAAAAACAAAAAACAGTAGACTAATCGAGTTTCTTTTTTCCATGTTTTCAGATAAGACGATTAGCCATCTTGACACCATTTGTCGTATGAATCACTGAAAAACCTTTTGAGTTATTCAGCTAGAAAGAGAACTGTTTGAAATTGTTTTGTATCAGTCCCACTGTCTTCCAAAATGAGAAATGTTAAGAGGAAAATGATCATTCAGGTCTTCAGTACCAACATTCATACTCTGGCTTCCATCTTCAAAGTCCATTCAAGAACCACAAGAGAACGGCGAATGAGTTTAAAAAAGAGGGAACATGAGAGAGGAAAACTGGATGAGGCGGTCACAACAGGAATAGTGATCATCATTTCAACTTAGAGGTAAAGGAATCAATTAGAAAAGATCCAACTCAATTCATAAGACGCTTGGCAAGTGAGAAAGTAGTTTCACTTATGACAGTCAAAAGAGCAGTGAAAAAAAAAAACTTGAAAATGAAATCGTACGTGAAATGTGTGAGCCACCTTGTTACTCCAGGACAGAAAGGAAACTTGATTACTCAAGACCGTGTTTATATTCATTAAAAATATGAACTCTTCCATCGTGTTTCTTGGCGATATTCAGTAACCCCCACCCACGAGGGCGTCATGTGGCACAAGGCCTTTTTAACGTGGGCTCTCCGAGCCCATGGGCTCGGCCAAAAATATGGCCATTGAACCCGTATAAGAATCCCCGAAAGAGGATCCGCCCTTCGGCGTAGCCTCCTTCGGGTTCCTCTCCGCCCGAAGGCAGAGAGTTCAACCGATTTGTCGTTCAAGACTTGAGCGACTGACTGTTTCTTGGCTGCGTTTCCTAAAAGCTCTAATTAAATATTTGCAATATTTATCGTGTAACAGAGACAGGTTATAGATTATGCAATTACAATGATTTTAAATATAAATAAACAAACGCAAGCGTTATCAGCAACTGAATTGTATACACTTCTTTTGACCAGGGGAAACAAACGAAAACAGAAAGTAGATAAACAGATATATTTTTTTTTGCTATGAAGTAAATAAGGACATAATATTTCTTCAGTGTGCCGTAAACCGTCAGTACATCAATGATCATCGTTTTACCTAATTTCCTCTCTTTCATAAGTCTTATAAACCTTTTGTCTTTTTGTTATCACCCCGGAAGCGTGTTCCGCCATCCATCTACACAAGCTCGCTAGTTATGTTATGCGTTGTTGCTTTTTTTTTTTACCATTTCACTCCAAGCAAGCCGGGAGTATCACTAGCACGCAAGGGGTTACAGAGAGTGTGTGCAAGAGTAAAGTCTTTTGTCTTCCAAAATGAGAAATGTCAAGAGGAAAATGATCATTCAGGCCTTCAGTAATTGTACCAACATTCATACTCTGGCTTCCATCTTCAAACTCCATTCAAGAACCACAAGAGAACGGCGAATAAGTTTAAAAAAGAGGGAACATGAGAGAGGAAAACTGGATGAGGCGGTCACAACAGGAATAGTGATCATCATTTCAACTTAGAAGTAAAGGGATCTATTAGAAAAGATCCAACTCAATTCATAAGACGCTTGGCAAGTGAGAAAGTAGTTTCACCTATGACAGTCAAAAGAGCAGTGAAAAAAAAAAACTTGAAAATGAAATCGTACGTGAAATGTGTGAGCAAACCTTGTTACTCCAGGACAGAAAGGAAACTTTTTTTAACGTGGGCAAGAGTAAAGAGGCGTGTTAGAGGAAAAAGATGAAGAGAAGGATGAGGAATAGATCAAGGCCTCTGGAGATGTCGATTGACATTGCATTTGGATAGTTGGAGATTATAGCTATCAGGGAATCAAGTAAGAGGAAGGGAGTTCCGCAGACGAGAAGTGCGAGACATGAACCTATTGGAGTAGAAGAGACGGCTACATTTAACCGTTTCGACAGTGAAAGGGTGGGACCGAAATGCCAACCTAGTAGCACGTTTAAATTCATGCAGTTTGTGAATACAGTAGGTCGTCGAAGCTGTTACCGTGAACGTATTTGAAATGACAGAGGGAGGCGCACGGCATGTCCGTGAGAGAGCGAATGTAAACGAGAGGCCAGATCAGAGCCAATCGCATTGCATATTCGTCCCTTGTCGTTGTTGAGGATCTTAAGACAAACAACGGCGGCTGCGGATCATATATGGCAGCAGTATTCCTTGATTTATAAATTTGAAGGATCGACTCGTGCGAGAAAAACTTTCTGGTTCGACACAGAGAAACAAATTTCCTTGCGGCAGATGAAGCTTTGTTTTCCTCTGTCGTTCTTTCCTTCACTCTCTCCTGTGAATATCAAATATCCAAATCTGCTCTACTCATTATGTGTCCTAGAAATTTCAATTTCATCTCCCTGATTCTAAGTAAAAAAGTCCTTTTTGTTTCCATTTTCTCTAAAAGCTCGTCGTTGCTTATATATTGTTATGGTAATTTACCCATGCACGCACGGAATCTCCCAGCTATAAATAGGAGCAGGTACTGCCTTTTAGAGAGTGTAGTTTCCAGCAGTCAGCTCTGATAGTCGAACCGAACATTCTTGCTCGTTTGTATGTTTTGTATTACTGTTAATATATTTGTTTAACTCAATTCCTCTCATTGTGTCTTTATTTATGGCCCCAACAAGGCCACAACATATATTCAGTCTATGGTATCCTCAGCATCCTTCTGGGGTCCATGATATCTTTAGCGTCATTTCAGTCCGTGGTATTCTCAGCATCATATCTGTTGCTTCAAGTCTCTTCTTCATCAGTGAGGTAATAATGGTTCACTGCCATATAGGAGGACTGATGTTACATAAGTGTTCAGTACTTTTTCTTTGTTTCTAACGACATATTTTTGTTCCTTAATACTTTATTTAAATTTTGATCTCGGTGTCGCACTTTCCTTCTTCTGTTAAAACTTTCCACAAATTTAAATTGTTGTACTTGTTTGATTTTGGGATCCCCGATTTGTAATTTGTATGTTGGGTTATTCCTTTTGCTAACAACTATGCATTCTGTTTTCTTGATTTTATTTTTAGTCTTTTCTTTTCGCTTCCCTTCATTACCTTCTGTAGGGGTTCTAGTAATTTTCTTTCTGTATCTTCTGTCGACATTTGTGCCATCCGTATATCTTATGTTCTTAAGAGTGTGACCTCTAATAATGAATCCTAGTAATTCATCCTTAACATTCTTTCAGAATCACCTCACTGTAGAAGTTGAATAAGTTCGGCGAGAAAGACGCATCCTTGTCGTACATCTTTTTCTATTATTCTATATATACGGAATTCATTTTCTATCTATATGCAATTGTATCATGGATGAGAGCATGGGTGATCATGGCTTTCCAGAACGGCCTTTTCCTTGCTTATAAGCAACGTCTGAATTTTTTTTGTTGCTATCTCTCGCCTCAATCTGTTCTGCTATCCATTTCCACAAACTAATTACGGTGGAGTAATGGATAGCGGCTTAGATTAATGAATCAGAGAGCCGAGTTCGAATTCCAGTTGAATCCATTACATTCACTTACGTGCTAATACCCTTGGGAAAGGTATGAATCCTCTTCTTCTCCCCCCCCCGATATGGGTGGTAAATTGCAGGACAGACCGGGTTCTATAAGCCTTGGATGGCAACTTATCTGCCGTAGAAAGAAATGGCAAGCTACTGCGGGAAAAATGCCCAGTCATGTATTGAAACATACATGATCGCCTACGCGTGTACCCCGCATGACACATAACTGACTCTTTGTTATCCTCTAACCTTCCTTTTCTCAAGAGTATTATATTTTCCAAGCCGTCCTTCCTCGTAATATATGCTAGACATTTCAACTACCTCCTGATTTTAGACACGAGTATCTTTCTAGATCCCATTTTATTTAGAACTTACTCGGTGGTTACATGTTCTGTCCATGGTATCTGCAGCAACCTTGTGTAGAATCACATCATTGTTGTTTTATCTTCTTTTTAATCCTTTCATCCCAAGCACAGCCACAAATCCACTAACACGCAGGACGTTAGAGTGTGAAATAATATAAGAAACATGTTAAGGAGAGGAAACAATGAAAGAAAATAAATCAAGAAGACAGAAGTTAACAACTGGCATTAAATTTTTGAAGATCAAACTTGACTGTAAAGCAAGAAGCCGGGAGAAAGTTTCACAAGTGAGAAGTGCGATAGAAGAAACTATTAGCACAGAACTTACGGTTGCATCCAGCCATTTCAACTGTAAAAGCATTAGATCTTGCCAAAAATCTAGTACTTTGCTTAAATTCATAAAGTCCAGGTACTATAGATTAGAATTCATCAGAACAATTACCATTATTCAGAGAAAAAGGAAGCTACATTACGGCAGTGGGAAAGTGACTGAAGCCGAGATGTCAGGTCAGAACCAATAACATTGCAGATTCTTCTATGGATTTTATCAAAGATCTCTAAATATATACCAGGAGGCCCACACCATATATAGCAGCAATATACTAAGCATGGACGAATGGTTACCTTGTAAATATATCACAACCATATAAAAGGAGAGATATTAAATAGCAATTTAGTAATCTTTTCCTTGTTTCGACGAAATATTTCTATATTTTAGTACTTTCTTTAAAGCATTTTTCATTTTTCCCAGCTGATGTGCTGTTAATGTAATGGATGGCAATCAGAAAACCGAGCTTAATTTCCAGTCGAATTCGTTACATTCACTTACGCCTAAATACCCCTTGTGAAAGCTATGAATCCATATCTTCTCCCATTAGCTATGGGTTAAATAGTAGGACTTGTATCTATAAAAATCATTGTTATATCTGCCAAAATGTTTAATGCAATATTTATTAGCAAAAGAAAAAAAGAATTATTCTGACAAGCCAAAACAGGTTTCGGCCTTAATTCTTAAAAGGTTGATAAACCGTAAAAAATAAAATAAAATAAAAACAATCTCTTGTGACACAGAAATCCAAAGGCGCATCGTCTTTGGATTTTTGTGTAGTCTGTGACACGATCTCGTTAGTGTAGCTAAATAAAAAAAAAAATCCGTGTATTAATAGCCCTTTTACAAAGCTTATTTCCTCTTACTAAAAAAATTAAAAAAGAAAACAAAAAAATCCCCCCACCCAAAAAAAACAAAACAGAAATTTTTCTGTGAATTTTCTCGTCTGATACTGTTTTTTTTTGTTTTTTTTAAATAGGAATTTCGCTCATGCGACACAGTCACAAACACACAAATAAATTTCTTTACAGTGTGGCAGAAACTTTATTTTTATTAACAAAAACGGCAATTTTCCCCAGATTGAAGCCGGGGGGGGGGTACAATCTGATTGCAAACATCGATATTTTCTCAGTTTAAACTCGGTGTTGGGCGAAAAGAAACAAATCGTACTGCAACCCTCAGAGCAGTAAATATAGTTGAATCGCGAATGGGTATTATTAGCTTGAATCAATTAAATTGCCAACTCCGCATCGTTAATATATTTCTTCTTGTAGCCGCACTCTAAAATGCAATGACTCCATATCTAATTGGTACTATAAATAAAAATGTCTTTGACTCCGTTTAAAGACAAGTGAAAGCGATAAGGAAGACATCGATTTGTATTAATTGCAACTAGTTCATTACGTTTATATAACAGCTTCGTGTATAAAGTTTATCGGCTACAACATAGGACTGGTACAGAGGTGAGTGAATGGCTAAGCTGTTGGATGGAATCCAATGAGAGTCGTTACTCATTTGGGCTCAGGTCAGAGAATCGACAGCCTCAAGGTTTGAAGCTGATGAAGCGATCAACTGGAAAAAAAGCGAGAGCAAACTAAAGTTTAAAGTTTATATTATAAAACAAATTATGATTTCCTTAAAAAAGATCTCATACGGGTATGAAACTTTCGCAATTTCGAGGTTACTTATACAAGAAAACATGTGTAACACCTGATATGGATTTAGTTAGAAGCAAAGATATAAGATGGAAAGCAATGACTATCGAATTAACTAAAAATTTGAGGAGAAAAAGAAAACGTTTCATGTATCTGTTAAAAAGGGTAATGTAGTGATATGTAAATGACTGTCCAATTAGCATAGCTAAAGCATAAAAGCAGCAAAGGTAGACCAGCTCTCGGTATGCGAGCGTTGTGTGCTGGCCAGCAGGGGGAGTTTGTTCCTCCTCAAATAATATTTACGAACAAGAGATCTTTTAAGACTATCCCCTTACAGCCAATACCACTTCTTCTGGAGCGGAATGGGTTTATTTCCCGACGCTTGAAGTGCCAAGGAAGCTTAAGAATTTCTCTAATATATTACGGTTAAATCCACTTTAAACTGACCTTGCGATGTGAGCGCAGTGAAAAATCAAGCTCTCTGCATGCGAGATAAACGACTACCGTTAGACTGATAAAATAAGAAGGAATTAAATCATTTAATAATAACTTAATAAAGATGTGACTAACATTATATATTTAGTTTAGACAGATCATTGCGGTGACGATTGTACTCAGTACATTAGAAATGACTTGAGAAAAGATCTTGCCAATCATGGAAGGTGGCTGATTTGTGGAATAAAATATCTATACTTGTTAGTTTAACAATAACGTAAGGTGCAAAATTGGTATTGTTTTTAAAGACCTTATTATTTTAGAATTATGCCGGAATAGGATTGGCACTCGATTTCATACCAAACCATCAAAGGAAACCAGATGAAGTGTTTGTCTGAGATGTCTCGTCTGTGTAACCACTTTCACGCTGTCAACGGTATCCAATGACGCAATGCTGGAGGTGCTGCCACTGGGATGGAATCGACGGAACTAGGATTCCCTCATAGCTTATGATGGAGGAAAACACATAGTACAGTGTAACCCGGATATAAGAGACCCGGATATAAGAGAAACCCGGATATAAGAGAGATTTTCTCTGGTCCCAAATTAGAGCCTGTGTTAATGTATATATAATAGACCAAACCCGGATATAAGAGACTCCTTCTCCGGCCCCGACAACTCTCTTATATCCGGGTTACACTGTACATTTTGGTGTCAAATTGAAGGCCTAGTAAAGAGGAAGTTACCCACCAATCCACTATAGTTGAATTTCATTGAAAGTGCTTTTCATGTGGGTGGCTTTACATATAGGCGATGAACAGAACTCTCCGACCCTCTGCGATCATTGTCACTCTGTCTCGTTTATGCAATGAGGAAGGTGCTTTCGGAGGGTTAGAATCACCGGAAATAGAAAAAAAGCTTAAAGAAGAGACCATATACTACATTCTTATTTACTCCCCCCCCGCTCACTCACGGTGGCTGGATATAACACAAGACATGGGCTAATACCTAGAACTGCCCAGTCCCCGCAACCAACATCGCGCTGTCAGTGATATTCCACCGACTCTCCTTCGTTGGTGCAATGAAGGATGTGCTACTGCAGGGTTTGAAACCCCTGGGACTCGGCACCCCTCATTTATTTGTCGTGTTCTGGCTGAAGACAGATTTAACATTAATTTAGAGTTAAAATGTAGTTCGTCCGCTTGAGAGATGAATAGCAAGAGAAACAAACCTGATATGGTGATTTTACCAAGCGTAGCTCAGATGTGGCCGAAATCACGGGGTACTCAGTGAGGATCGAACTCACTACTCAGTCGTAATTGTTCTAGTGAGACAAGCTTGCTAACCATTACACTACCTCGAGGTGCCCCCAGACCAGACCAGACCAGACCAGACCAGACCAGACCAGACCAGACCAGACCAGACCAGACCAGACCAGAAGTATTCAATGCACGGTCGAATGGTAGCTTTAGCGTTGGCAACGTTATTACTCCCCGTATTCTTTAATGCAATAAGGGAGCTACTGCTACCGGCAGTTGTTCACCGAGACCAGGTATCTCCCAATCATATTTCCAGTTGCAGAGACAGAGGCACCACCGAGTTGTGCTCTGTTCGAAGAAACTTACACAATTTAGAGATAAAATGTAAGTTATCCGCCAGACTTTAGTCTCAGTGTGAGGACCGCGAAAAGTAGCGCTGTTATTGTGTCTCTACTGACTTTCACTTCACATTGTTCTTTTTCGAATAGTGAGGGAAAAGTAAAATCGAAAAAGAACCTTTAACGTAAAAGATTCTTTAAAAGCACCATTTTATTTGTTTCCAAATTTCGTTGCGCCGCTAAATAAAGTTTAAGATTCACATAAAATAAAACGTAGTCAAATTATCGCGCTTGGTCAACCAAACAAAGTCGAGATGACTCATAACCAAAACCTTATCGAAGATGGTATCGTCGTTTCTTTGTAGTGTTTCAAATTTATGGACTTCCGGTTATTTCTTATCAAATTTCTTGAGCAAATGGGCCGTGTTATTTTGTTAGCGAGTTTGGGCATCTGTCTTTTATCCTGGCCCTTTTGAAGAACAATGGTTTTTGCTTTTAATCAAGCCTTTTTTTTTTTTTTCGTCTGAAATATTACATGACTGTTTATGCTAATGAATAAATAAAATTAGCTTTTATTCATATTCACTCAACCGCCATTAAAAGCTGCTTATATTTGTTTAATTATTTTTTTAAACTGTTTGTGTACGCTTCGTCTGTTGAATTCTGATATCGTTAATTCCTTATTACTTCACTTGGAATTTCTCTCGTCTCTTTAAAAAAAAATATGAACCAGACATTAGAAGACAAACTGAAGAAGGGAAAATAAAATATACACCGTTATACATCTTTCACTTAGATAGTTTTTTTTCACTCCCAAGAACTGCCATTTTGTGAAACAGTTTTTCACGTGGTTACTTCCTTGAACACTATAATCTTAACTTCTTCAAGTCCAGGATTAATCGTTATCTTTTTCGTAATCAAATCCTCCTTATGCAAAGCCACTAAGACACAAGTGGTTACTGAGTGTGAAAGAATTAGTAAACATTATTAAGGAGCGAGAACAATACTGCCCTCCTGATAATTCTATTAATGTGTCTGTACTTAATTCTTCTACACCCTGTAACCCCTTGTATCTTAGTGACCTTATTGCCTTTCTTAAAGTGATACCTATACCCCCCTAAAAAAACGGTTTATTCAAAACAACAATGAGGATCTATTTCTAGCTCGATATAAAAACAGGAAAATACAAAGATGTGATTTAAACGCTTACACCGTGAAAAAATATTCTAAAAAATATGAGTTGCGCAAGCTGATCTGCTCCAGAAACTTATCTATTTCTTTTTTTTTTAAATAGTAAACTTAGAGTTTAATCCAATTAGCATTTTTGGTATCGATGGGATCAAGAGACAATAGTATCAATGACTTGTTTTTTTTTTCATTTAATTTAAAAAAATAATATCGCCCCATGCAAGGCAATAAAGCCACTAAGACACAAGGAGTTACTGAATGTGAAAAAAAGAAAAAAAAGAAAAAAGAAACACTATTAAGGAGCCAGAACAATAGAAAAAGAGTAATCAACAAGACAGTAGATAACGATTGGCATTTAAATTTTCGAAGATCAAAGTTGACTGGAAAGCATGCAGCCGAAATAGAGTTCCACAAGTAAGAAGTGTGAGAAAAGAAACTTTTAGCAGGGAACATGGGGTTACAGCTAGCCAATTCGACTCTAAATTGATGAGGCCTTGTTGCTAATCTGGTAAGTGGCTTAAATTCATAAAGTCTAGGGACCAGAGTGAAGAACGATATTTATTTCCGCCTCAATACAGAAAATATGGCACAAGGCAAAAAATGGGCAATTGGGAAAAAGACGGTCTTCTTCTGTCTTAACATTAAACTTAGCTAGCTACAAAAACTGACCCAAACATACAACAATATTCTTTACTCCAAAACAATGTATTCTTACTTACCTTTCTTACTACAATCACCATAATACCGCATTGTCTCTATGAAAGTCTTAACTTGACTCCATATGTACAACAATTAAAAACTAACCCCAATGTGTATATACAATATGATATTTACAAGAAGAGCTCATCTGAAAAATTTCGGTGAAAATATTTATAGAAAATGCATATTGAAGCAACTTTTTTTTTTACGTCGGTTAGAAACTGACAGAAGCCGAGACGCCATATTGTTAATTCTTTGGATTTTATCAAGAATCTCTAAATATATAGCAGGAATAGCGTACTATATGAGGTAGCAATATTCAAAGCATGGACATATGGTAAACTTATACATATGTAAGATAGATTCAAGAGGGAAAAATTGCCTAGCACGACACAATGAACCAACGTTCTTTGCAGTAGATCTAGCAATAGATTCAATTCTTTCCAGTTCATCTCGGCCGAGAATATTAGGCCGAGAAGGCACAATGAGTCACTCTTATGAAGGTTAGCATCAGTAGAAAGGGATCTCTCAGATGAATAATAGAGAACAGTTTCGTTTTGCAGGCGTCAATATTAGCAAGACATTCTTTGCCCCAGTTAACAACAGACTGTAGATGTCTTTTTAGATCAGCCTCCCGTGTGAGCTTATCGATCTGATCAGACTTCCTCTTTATCCTCTTAATCTTCCCGTTCTACCTCCTAATCACACATTCATAACCCACATACCATTCTGTAATCCTCTACCATGAATGGCTCTCGAGTCTTATATTTTGAACTTTTTCAAAACCTAAACATTACATATTGGATGCTTGAAAACTCTTTTTTAAAACTCAGCAAATATATAAAAACAAGTGATAAAAACTTTTATGTTAGCATTTTTTTTTCTACAATTCTATATCCCTTCAGGATATAAGAGATTATGGCCCTCGACAACTTCCGTTTCTCTAATATATGAAAAGTAGCAGAATGGTTACCAGTCGGCCTTCTCAAAATCTGGTTGTTCTCCCAAGCCGATAGAAGCCAGTCAGTAACTTCTTTTTCATTTGCGCTTTTTAGCTAGTCTCAATCGTATTTCGACTTCGGACAAATAAAGTGAAAAATTCGACTCCGGTTCAATACTGCACTAAAATACAGGGTCGTGGGTCTCCCTGATTACTTTACACCACTGGTTGCAGTAGTTGGATATTTTTTGGCTTTGCCTTTACGTGTGCGTAAAGGACACCACATTAAACCGGTCTTTTATTGCATTTTCAATTTCTAGGTTGACGAATAAATACGAGGAACACCCATTTTTATATTTACGACGAAACTATATAAATGAAGCCATCTTGATTCCTTGAGATCTGAATCTCCAGAAGAATTTCACAATTTTACTAATGGATTACCAGATTAAGTTAATTTTGAATGCTCGGTGCTATTTAATCTCTATTCATTCATTTTTTTTTAATATTCTCGACATTTAGGCTGCAATTAAATTACATTAGGCCAAATTGGATGCTGAACGATGTTGTTCTACAGAAGGATACTGAGAATACCGCGAACAGGACATGTGAGCAAGGAGGAAGTTTTAAAGAAAATAGAAACAAAACTGACATTTTTTCTTGAATTAGAAAGAGACTGTTAAAATTTCTGAGGCACACAATAAGGAAAGAGGGTCTGGAGAATTTGACACTCACAGGAAACAGTGAAGGCTAGCGGCAGAGAGAAACACTGAGTAACCTACCTAACGAGCTTGTGTAAATGGGTGCCAGAACAGAGAATAGTAGCGACAGATATTACTTATAGCTACGAAAGATAGCTGTGAAGAGCCATGGCTGTCCAAGTTCTGAAGTGATACAACAGCTTAAAGAAAAATCCCTGAAATTCAAACGTAGTCGACTTTGCTGCTTATTTGACAGATCTGGCAACCTTGTTTAGGCCGAGAAAGTGATTCCGGTAGTAATATCCTCATACACGTGTTTCATCTCGTATTAAAAAAATAGCCTTGTGCCACATTCCATCCATGTAGTGAATTTTGTAAATATTTTCTTCTCGTGTAATAACCGCCAAAAAAAAAAAAAAAAAAAAAAAAAAAGGAAAATTGTAGAGGACATTGTCTCTATCTCTTCACAGACAAAAGGAAATAAGCCTACGCTGCAGTTTGGGCTGGCCTTTCGTATACAATCTGTGCAGACAATTTGGATGTCTTATTTATTTTTCTACAGCCTCAGAAGCAGTTGTATTCAATGGGATTCACAGCGATGCTTTGTTTGATTCTTAGATCTGTGGGAAACCGAACTGACGCCATTTATCTCGCAAAACAGACAAAACATTATCCAAACAAAAGAAATCTCTTACGCATGAACCCTATTATTCGTTTTTCTTTTCTTTTCTTTTATTCACGCAACTTCATTCTTAAGATTGATTCCAGCCTTTTTTCTTGGTCTTTTTTTGGTACGCACATGTGACAACGGTTTGATAAAAAAAAAAAAAAAAAAGAAAGAAAAAAAAAGCGATACCGGATAAACCGTGTTGATAAAAATTTGTTTCGAATTTTGAAGATTGGATTATCTTGAATTTTACGAGCAGAGCCGATATCGTTACTGGCTTGTTTGGTTTGTGGAATCGTAAACTGCTTGTTCTTTTCGCTTTTTACGGATTCGCCTTAATCGTTTTAGAATCGTAAACTGCTTGTTCTTTTCTCTTTACTGATTCGCCTTAAACGTTATGAAATCGTAAACTGCTTGTTCTTTCTCTTTTTACGGATTCGCCTTAATCGTTTTGGAATTGTAAACTGCTTGTTCTTTTCTCTTTTTACGGATTCGCCTTAATCGTTTTAGAATCGTAAACTGCTTGTTCTTTTCTCTTTTTACGGATTCGCCTTAAACGTTATGAAATCGTAAGCTGTTTGTTCTTTTCTCTTTTTACGGATTCGCCTTAAACGTTATGAAATCGTAAGCTGTTTGTTCTTTTCTCTTTTTACGGATTCGCCTTAAACGTTATGAAATCGTAAGCTGTTTGTTCTTTTCTCTTTTTACGGATTCGCCTTAACCGTTTTAGAATCGTAAACTGTTTGTTCTTGTTCTTTTCTGATTCCTTAAACGTTTTACTGATTCGCCTTAAACGATTTTAAGAATCGTAAACTGCTTGTTCTTTTCTTTTTACTGATTCGCCTTAAACGTTATGAAATCGTAAGCTGTTTGTTCTTTTCTCTTTTTACGGATTCGCCTTAAACGTTATGAAATCGTAAGCTGTTTGTTCTTTTCTCTTTTTACGGATTCGCCTTAACCGTTTTAGAATCGTAAACTGTTTGTTCTTTTCTCTTTTTACTGATTCGCCTTAAACGTTCAAATTTTTCGATGTATGGCTATTCCTTTTTTCCGGGCTTAACTCCCGCATCACGTTAAACACCAGTATCCGTACGATGACCGAAGTTAAGCAACGTCGAATCTGGTCAGTACCTAAGTGGGTGACCACTTGCGAGTAATAGGTGCTGTAAGCTTAGTTGTGCGGATAGGGCAATAGACAATGGCTCGAAACTGTTAATCGGAGAGCCGGGTTCCAATTCCAGTTGGATTTGTTATATTCGTAAATTATTCGCGCAAATACCCTTGACAGATTCATGAATCCCCCTCTTCTCCGCACAGATTATGAGTTAATTAGTAAGACATATATCACTAAAATCTTTATCTCCAAAAAAGAAAAATTCTTACAATCTAAAAATATTTTCTAGGTTTAAATAACCAGCAAAGGGTTGATAGACCGTAGAAAATGAATCAATCTGTTTTTCCCCGTCGCCATTGTATTTTCTCCTTTGTTTTCAGATGTTAATTAAGAAAATTCTTTGCTTTATCAAGACTCGTTTAACACTTAAGTGGCGGGGGAAATGTTGCATGAACGCGCCGGCCAAATGGGTAAAAACGAGGAAATTCATTTTAAAATGTAATTTTTATGCTTATTTTAGTTTTGTTTAATTTTTATGCTTATTTTAATTTTGTTTAATTTTTATGCTTATTTTAGTTTTATTTTATTTAAAAAGTAAACCTGACGTTTTCTCTCTTCCAAATTATACAAATGAAATAAAATAAATATTAGGTTATTAACTTTAACCCTAACCCGAACACTAACCTTTAAGTATTCGATGCGCAAGTTATCACCATTTTTCGCCATTTTTTCTCTTCGAGAATTATGCATACAAAACATATCACTGTCTTTGACTTATTTTTTCCAGCTTTATTTTCAGGCATCTTTTTTTTTTAAACTAATGTTCATTCAATACAAAGCACAAGAGCCACTCATTGTAGAGCGTTACTGTGTGGAGTTTTATTAGTGTAAGTAAGGACAAGCGTTAGGAGTATAGAGCTGAAGTAGACATTAGAATGGAGCAGAAACCCAATCCTAATCAGGAAACTAGCGATAAACCCCTACTCCTGTTAGAAACACTGGGGAGGAGGGTGAACCAGATGATAGATGAACTACGAGAAGTGATGTAATCTCTTAGAGTTTTCAATTAGTAATTTAGTCTTAAAGCATGATTCAATGATGCCCATATAGTTGGAAAATAAAATCAAATCTTCAGTTGATTATATCCGTTGGTCTCCAACGAAACTGATGATGGCTGCCGTTTAAGAGTTAAAGACCGCTCGATTAGAAAACATTGATTATTCCAAGAATTTCTAGAATCATTATTTGCAAATAAATAAAGGTAACTATTCTTTAATTAACCAAGTTCTAATGGTTAGCTTTATTTGTATTCATACTTATCCGTAATCAGCAGAAAACTAATGATATTTGAAAATACAACCTTAATAATTGTAAAAAATTTGTGGAAATATTAATGCTGGAAGAAGTAAAAATGAACAGATTAATAATCTTTGCATAAATTTATGACACAAAAGAAATAGTATTACATATCTTATGAAATGTTAAAGAACATAACTTTACGCGTACAATAGAAAATAATGACAACAGTATTTACAATTGCATTGGTTTTATTTGCTCGGAATTTTGTGATTTAATTAACTATTATCTCATGTAAGAACGAATTCTCCTGTTACATCTTTGGAATTAAAACACCCAAAGATGGCTAAAAAGAAGCGATAAATAAATAAAATTCAGTGTAAATGTAACTTTTTATCATTATTTAGCCATGAGATATCCCGTTTGTAATGCATCCTGTTGTCATGACAACGGAAATTCTGATAAATAGTGAAGGTTTAACGATAATTATATAAAGTTATATTCTGCTTATATAAAAGAATATATAAATCAATGTAATGAAAAGATAAATTTGCAAAGTAATCCGGTCCCTGACTTGTTCAAAGAAGTTGATTCATGCCTTATCACAGGGCTATGTATGTAAAGAGAACATTGACTATTTGAACTGGAATTCGAACTCGGTCCGCCGATTTCCTTACGCCAAATCGACACAGTTTGGAAAAATTTTAGTTGTGGTGTTTTTGAGTTGAAGTATTAGGTTTTAATTTAGAGATTTTGCAAGAGAATTGTCAGTCAATTCTAGATATCTAAAAAAATGTGTTTTATTATTTTAATTGAATTTTCTCACACAATTTTAAACGGTGCCAGATGAAATTAATGTAATTTGCAAACTCGAAACGGCAGCCAGATTTTTGTCTGAATTAAAAAAAACCCCAAAAAAACAAAACAAAAAACGGGAAAATTATTACGAGGCTCTATGAATTGCCTCAACTATAGCGTAATTCCTTCGTTTAATGTCATCTGTACTATTAAATTATCATATTTATTTATAGTGATTTTCTCAGCACCTTCACGACAAATTTCATATTATAGATTTCGTTGCATTGGAAGGGCGTATAAACGATACCCTAGTAAAAAAAAAATAGCGGAAACTGTTTTGTGAATATAATTGGTTAATGAGTGGTTGATGCTGCAAATTCTAAAAAAAAAATATTGCTTATAATTTTGAGAAGAATTTTAAGAAATCAGTAGAGACCAAAGTTCGGAAGAATGTGTTTCTTTTAATTGAACCTTATTTCATGGCACGCATATTATTATCTTTTAAGATAATATGTAACATGACCGTAACGAGGTTTGCCATATTAGAAAATTAGAAATACGGGACATTCTTAAAATCTCTTCCTCTCTCTCTCTCTCTATATATATATATATATATATATATATATATATATATATATATATACTAGCAGCATGGCCCAGCGTTGCCGTGCTTGATTTAAAAATCGTACGACTCATACAGCAATCGCTATCACTTGACTTAAAATATTTTTGCACTTCCTTGCCTTTAAAGGAGTGCCCTTGCCGTGCTGATGTTGCTATATGCCTTACTTCTTGCCTATTTCACACTGCGAATTTTTCTAAGCTCTATTCTAAATATTAAATCTGTTACGAAAAAAGAACTAAACAAAATGAACACAAAACGATCAGCTTTAAATAAGGACTCATAACTGGAAAAACCGAATGAAAAAAGAATGTTAACAACAAATACTTTTTTACACCCAACCCAATTTTGCGGAATCAGAATCAACGTTGTGTTTAAGCAAGCGAATGAGCCAATTGGAGTAAAGTGCCATGCAGATTTAAATTTTTCCCACTTGTGACGAATGCAGCTATCGATTTTTTGCATGCTAGCAATATTCCTGTCAGTCAGCTGTTGGCCAATAGAATCTTCCTGCCTATTCGTGGCAGCCAGCTATTGGCTCTCACTCTGGCCAGTACAATATGACCGTAAACTACATGAAAACTGCCGTAGAAACATGAAAAAAATCGATTATTTCCACTATCGACGGGAGTTGGGAAATGCAAAGATGGTCTTGTCCTTTCCGCTAACTTGGAGCATGTGCATGTAAATTTTGGTGCAAATCCGTCGAAAATTGCGGCCGTACATTCGTTACACACACACACACACATCCTGCTTTTTATATATATATATATATATATATGTGTGTGTGTGTGTGTGTGGTGTATGTATTTAGGCAGCATTTCTTATTCCATGCACATTACACTGAATACGACAGTCAAGGTGCTTTATTTAGTTTTTATACAATTTCTCATGCGATCTTATATATTTTTCTTTCCAGATGATAAATTATATAAAAACTGTCCGAATGTTCTTTTTTATCCAATCGCTTTCGGCTATACATTTAGCTATTTTCAATGATTAAATATTTTAACTGTTAAATAAGAAATAGTTTGTTGCATGTATGTTTTATAAAATGTTTTCATTTTTCAAAACACTGTCAAGATATTGTGTTCATGTTCATAGTTGATATTATTAAGTGTTGTTTTTTTTAATTAATAAAGCATCTATTATTTTTAGCCTTTTTTGCATATATATATATATATATATATATATATATATATATATATATATATATATATATATATATATATTTACACACCCAGTCCAATATATTATATAAAAAGAAAGACATAAGTTAAAAATATTTAAGCAATGATTTTAATGGGTTTTTGAGGAAAATAAAAGGAAAATTATTTAATACTAGCTAAGAAAAAGAACTTCTGTAATAATGAGATCCTTTGAAAAAATTTAATACAGACGACAGAGAAATAAACACGTTAGTTTTGTGTAAACTTCTAGCAACGCTAGTTTCCTCGTTACATTTGGGTTATTTTCATCCAGTGAATCGGAGAAAAGAATGTATAATTATAAAGTTATAAACAAAAACCGTAAGGTATTAAAAATATTTTTTTTTCAATTCCGAAATTTAAACTAAATACGAGACATTTGGGGCGTCTCTGAAAGGTGAGCACGAGACGGGGGACAAAATTATCCAATACGAGGCTTGTCTAGTATATAAAGGGACGTCAGTTAACCCTAACCGTAACCGTGTGTCTTTTGACGTTTAATCATGTATAAAAGTCTTTATCGAGCGATGTCATATTTAGCATGAGTGGTGGGGAAAAAAAATCCCCAGCAGTCCTTCATTAATAAAATTACAGTTAATGATCATTGGGAAGGAATATTTTAAGGGTTTTTTTTGTGTCTGTCTATATTTCTGAGATGAGGTATTATGTACAGTATTTACATTAGCCGGACTATTGTCCTCATCTTTGTCGCCATATTTGTCACAACGTTTCTTCAGGTGGTTGGAATTTCGAACTGAACCCTTTATTTCGATCACTGGGGTAAACTGTTCTAGTTCTACGTATCATGTTTGATGGATGTAAGTTATCAGTTATCTCCTGCTAATTTTCCCTCTGAAAGTTCTCCACTGCCTTAACCGGGTATTGAGCTCACATTCTTTGGGTCTGTCACTGGATCTAACCAACGCCTTTATCCACTGTGCCATGTGTCCTTGAAGACATCTGGGTATGAACTTCTGAGTATTATAAGCCTAATATTTTCAGCATTTTTACCAGTGCTCATATTGCAATTTTTGCTGTTATCATATCATGTCTTTACCAGAGTTCATATTGCGACTTTGTTATCATTGCTTTTCTCTGGCACTCCTTATTAATGGTTCCCATATTGTATTTATTTCTATGCTTAGTCGGCTCAGGAGATTTTTGTGGCCTAGCATATGTGCTGATTCCTTAAGTTTACGAATTTTCCAATGGTATTCCCTGTCTATGATCTCAACATGATCCCACAGGGGGCGGTGATCTCCCTTCTCTCTCCATATGTGGTCAGCCACGCCTGATTTTTCTACTTCCACTCGCGTTACAGCTTTCTGGTGTTCTTGAAGCCTTACCTTGAGGGGGCGGCCTGTCTCTCCTTTATATTCCTTTCCGCAGCTGCACGGGATGAAGAAGGCCGGAGCGTACAACGGCCGAAACGTTGTGACAAATATGGCGACAAAGATGAGGACAATAGTCCGACTAATGTAAATACTGATTTTTTTTGTATTTTTTACATTTCAAAATTTTGGAATGATTGAAATAATAGCTAAAAGTAACATTGAAAAATCCCCGACATTTCGACAATCATTTGATACAGACATGTGCTCCCTCGTATGCAAACAAGAAAAATTAATTAAAAACATTAATTTCTGTCCTCACTAATCAAAATGGCACGTATAGGATGTAGACAAAGGAGTTCTGTCTACAACACATCTCCCACATTAATTCTTGAAAATAACTGAGATGGTCGAAAGCAGTTGAACAAAATAACACATGAACTTTGGACGGCATCCAGAACAATCATCTAAGGGACATTCGTCTAAGGAATATTGATCTAAGGAATATTGATCTAAGGAATATTGATCTATGGAATATTGATCTATGGAATATTGGTCTATGGAATATTGGTCTTAGGAAGATTCGTCTAAAGTATATAGGTCTAAGAAATATTCGTCTAGAGAATTATGGTCTAATATAGGTTGTATTAATATACAATGTTTGTGTGTGTATGTATTTAGGCAGCAATCCTTCTTTCATGCACATTTCATTGAATACAACAGACAAGATGCTTTTATTTAGTTTTTATACAATTTCTCATGCGATCTAATATTTTTTTTTCTTTTCAGATGATAAATTATATAAAAACTGTCCGAATATTCTTTTTATCTGTTGTGGATTCCGGGTTGAAATCCGGTACCAATAAATAACAAACGCCAGGAATGAATATATGAAAATAATGTATTAACGTAATAATACAAACTGGTAAAGCAGGTTAGTAGTTCCAGGAATACGGGTTAGTAGCAAAATATATATATAGTCTTTGGTATTGAAGTATCGCTGTATGACTTCTTACTGAGTCTAAGTGCTCGCTCACGGTGACTCTTACAAAGCTGTTACCTCACCCCCACTCTTCTGGTTACCTACAACCTTTTACTCTGGACTCGACTCAACTCTCTCGATCTTGCTCACGTCTTACTCTCGTCCTAACACTCGGGTCTTCCCGTAGCAGTAGTATATGTATATAATGGGTGAGTCCATTTGTGTAAAAAGGGGTGGACCCCTCAACATTATCCAAGCGCTTTCGGCTATACATTTAGCCATTTTCAAGGATTAACTATTATAAATGCGTATAAACCACATGTATCATTAGTAATTAATATTGTTATAAGTGCCTATAAGTCCCTTATTCTGTAATATAGTCAATGTTGATAAAATTGCGTATTTTGTACATGAGTAAAGTATTAATTTATTAAAAAAATATTATTATAGACCAATGTTTTTGGGCGAGTATTCCTTAGACAAATGTTCTTAGACAAGTTTCCTTTAGACTAATATTCTTTAGACAAATATTCCTAATTTCACTACAGACAATTTATGCACAATACCGAACACCTTTTTCGAAAATTGGAAAAATAAAGTAAAAAATTTAAACAGTCATATCTTGTTGATTTTTTAAAATCAAACTTATATATATATATATATATATATATATATATATATATTAGGCTCAAACATTAATATTTCATGGTTATAATTTATTACATTGGAATCGTAATCACAATCCAATTCATCAGAACTTAGGTTTGATCAATTGGATCGTGATTACAATTCCAGTGTAATAAATTATAACCATTGAATATTAGTATTTGAGCCTTTCATATTATATTCTTGCTCTGTCCTGGACATTGAGCTCTACATGGATTCTATACTCTTTGAAATTTATATATATATATATATATATATATATATATATATAAACATTGAAGTCAACACTCAGATGCGACAGGCTGTTTCATGCGAGACACAATCATCAGGCCGCTTGATGATTGCGTCTAGCATGAAACAACCTGTCGCATCTGAGTTATGGCTTCAATGTTCACTTTTATATTTACATACACTCGATCTCTGATATTCAGCACTTTATCCCATAAATATAG